>LTAE01011168.1:0-15669 GCA_001647135.1 Pontederia paniculata
TGCGCGCACAAAGCATATCGAGGTTGATTATCATTTTTTTCATGATGAGGTATCCAATCATCGTCTGGTTATTCGCTTTATCTCTTCCAAAGACAATCTTGCAGATATTCTAACCAAGCCACTTTCTGGTGCTCGCTCTCAGTTCTTGTGAGACAAACTCAAGCTTCGATCCAGAGAATGTTGAGTTTGCGGGGGCGTGTTAGAGAATTTAATCATTTGTAAAGATTTGATATTATTCAGATTTGATATTATCCAAATCTGATGTTATCTAGATCTGTGATTATCTAGATTAGTTTAGATTATTTTCTCTAGTTAGATTAGATAGATATTGGTGATTATTCTTCTGATTCTTGCATGTACTATATATAGATGTACAGACTCACCAGAATTCATATAGAAAAATATTTTCTTCATTCTACTCTTCTAACAGTCTTCATTTTATAAATTAACGAAACATAAAAATGGAAGAACTTATAATATCATCAAATTGTCTCATTAAAAAAAGTATATGTGCTTTAGCCGATTTTATAGTTTAACATTACATCTGAAATTTGGTAATAAGTTATGAGAGTTTTACAAAAATAATTTCAGTTTTATTACTATTGCATTCTGGGCTTTCTAATATGTCATGCTATTCAACTAAATTATATGAAAAAATTGATTCTATAAGCATAATTAGAACTCAATATTAATTTACGTTATGAGGCTTTAATGTCCAACCACAAAGTAAAGAAGATCACACAAAAGTAAACAAGAAAAATGGTTTAATCCAATGACAACCTCCCTCAAAAGGATTCAATCTTGATTCAAATCTCTCCTTCCCCTTTGATCTTCAATTTTTCAAGTATATATATATAGTACTTGTATTCTACATTATGACCTGACCAATTTAAGCATATATATGATTAGTGATATATGTCCATTCACTCAAGTACGTTAAGAACACAGCCTTCTATGCCAATGGTGGAACAAGGATGCGCAAAAAGAAAAGATAAAAACAGAGAAATCCTTACAAAACTTTGAAAATGTTAATCATATAAGAAACGTCGGGTGCATTGCATACAAATACACAAGGTAACAAAAGGACAACTGAATTAACTTGGCCTGTCAGATAAACTACTCAAAAATGCACAACATTATCTTTGAATAGGCATCCAAGCTGGTTCCAAAAAAAATTATAAATGGAGGTAACAAGCAAAAGGCTGTTTGTGCGATCTTTATAGCTGACAACAAGGCCTCCGCCAAAGGAGTTGCAGAAAAGAGGCCCTGATTGTATCCAAAATGAGTTTTTTTTTCCTTCTGTGCCGATCGTCTATCTGCCATCAGTTAATTTCTAAATCAATAAACAACAACAAGGCTTCACAAGTTTCTCAGTTCACAAGTCTTAATTCATATTCCCCAGCCATTGTGATGTATCGCACCCATGGAAGTGCCTGGTAGCCACTCTTTTCAATTATTTTGAGGTATCGAACCTAAATACCAACCGACAGTTAGTCTGATCCATAACACCAATATACAGGTTTCTCAAGTTCAACAAAGTAATCACGAAAAAATAACTCACCTGAATTCCAGAAACTGTGAAGTATGGAATCTCAAACTTAACACGTATGGGAGCCTTCTTCTCAGGAGTTGCTTCTTCTGCTGTAATACTGGGAAGACTGAACTCCGCCCTACACATGTACTCCTAAAAATGTTTTAAACCATATTAAATATGACAGAACTGAGAATATGGAAAACTAAAGAAAAAAAGTTTTGCGGATATTCACATTGGTACTTGCTCAAAGGGATTAAAATTTGTACCTTGCCACCTGGGAAAGATTTTATTTTCCAGAGCAATGCATCATTTTCGGGTGCATAAGAAGCAGAACCCATGGAAGTCCTTATGTTAGGGTTGGTGGCATCCGAAGGAACGGGGAGCTCAATTTCTACATTCGTCGCCGTGCTGTATTAGAATGGAACAATATGCTAATTCCTCCTAGAAAAGGCACAGTAGAATATAGAATCATAACCATCTTGAAAATGATCAGTACCTTCTTTCCTTGAACTGACTTCTTGCTTTCACCATTATTTCTATGCGACTTCTTGAGTGTCTCTCAACTTGAGCCTCCACCCATATTAATGGTTTAACCTAACAAATCAGGTAATCAGAAGTCAATACAAATTGAAACACAGTCAAAATGGTGCATTTCCAAAGTGAATAGTCTCCCACAAAGAAACCATAATAAGGAACCTGGGTGCTAAGCCTGTATGTCATAAGGTCAAATGACCCATCAGGTGGTATGAAAGATATTGTCCTATCATTTTCAAATCGTGCCAACCGCACGCACCTTCACAGAAAGTATAAAATTCAGCTTAAGTAGGTCAACTACTAGATGCTATAACATATCAAGGAAATCAGAAAATCATAGTCGAAGCCTTTATCCAGCTAAAAAAATAAACTTCTTACTGATGAAACTTGATGTCATCCAGATCTATAGCTTTTCCCTTGGTTGTTCTACCTTGAGCTTCCAAAAGTACCCGATCGTTTAAACCAAGTTTACATTCAGGCATTCCACTGCGAAATAGGAAACATGACTAATGTAAACATCAGGCTTGTATTATGCATCTAGGAGAATTAGAAGCAATTATTCTAATACAAACAAGCATTCATTATGGAGAAGGTTTCCCTTAAATTAAAAGGGCTTTACAGAAATGGCAAAAGGTTCTTCCTTATCTTCATATTCTTTTGTTCATTTAAAGAGTATTTCCTCCATGTTTTTGCTGAAATAATCTGTATGTATCCAAGTAACCTATATTGACACTATATACTTTCTTCCTCTACTTTAAAAATAAATTCTCTGATAATAACATGAATTCCTTATGGAGCAGGTTTGCCCTTAAATTAAAAGCGTTAACATGAGCTAAATGGCAAAAGATACTCCCTTATCTTCATATTGTTTTGCTCGCAATGAGTATTTATCCACTTTTTGCTGAAATGATCTGTATACATCCAAGCAACCTATTTTGATATCGCATACGTTTCACTTTCTAGCAAGGTTTAATGATCTATATAATCTATAAATTAGTTATATGTCAGAACATAATACAAAGAAGAACATAGAAAGCAAGAGTGAGAATAGAAAATCAGTTTTGCAACCCAGTAAACCCAGTGCATAGCATATAACATGTTATTGCAAAAGACACAGGAATAACACAGTTGATCAGAAGTGGCCTCATATGTTTGCATGTTCTCTCTTCTATGAGCATGTTATTGGATGCATTTCCAACATATAACCTTCAATAAAACATCAGGGATGTATGCATGCCTAGGGCATGGCTTTATGACAATCATCACTCAATATGCTTTAGTATTTTCATTTAGATTGTTTTGTTATGAAATTTACTTCTTCACACACGAAAATATACCAAGGAATTATGGAAACAACAGTTTCTTTTCAGACAGCAAGTATAATTACATTAAATAACTTGCGAATAACAAGGTTGGCAGAATTTTTTTTCCTACTTAGCAAAATGCTGAAAGTTCCAAATAAGAATAGCTCAGTGATTACTCATCTAGTTGACTGATAAAATAAGCATATTGGAGAAACTGAAACTATATGAAAGACAGATCAAATCAAGCAACCAAAATAGATTGGAATGAAGCACAGATAATGAGACTGGTAACCTACAATGTTAAATGACAGAGTTAGGAATAGCAATTCAACCAATCACCTATGCTAGCCAGAGTTAGCTACAAAATGCAGTTTCTTCTCTTTGATATTTCTAAGAACACCAAATTCTATATCTAAAAACAAGAGAACCTACTTCTTACTTCATTTATTTTCCCTTTTTTTCTGGGAGGGTCTTAGTCCGTTTCTAAGTCAAACAATTACTCTTTTACCAGAATATCCACAACCTGAAGTTATGTTTAATCAAACCATACTTGCTCTCAGCTATGACGGAAGGAAGATTTTCAACTCAGGGATCGAGATATCATGATATGGAAATCAACGCAGTAATATTTCACAAGAACGTAAGCTACAATCTCTAAAATGATTACCACTAAAATAGATTGGCGCATTCCTAGTTTTTATTAACCGGTAATTTAGATCACCACTAAAAAAGATTACCACTTTATAAATTACTGGTAATATTATATCATAGTGTTTGGTAAGTAGCAATAACACAAATTCTAATTTAAATTATGAAACAAAAAATTACTAAAATACCCTCCAAAATTATTGAATTAAAATAAATATAAATAAAAAAAATAAAAAAAATTAGTTAGGTCAAAATATAAGTTTATATTATCAATCATTCGTAAAATAATTAAAAAAATTAGAAGAGAATATTGAACACTATTATTTCGTAATAAAATACAAATATTTTTAAAGTCCGATTGAAGGGATAATTTTGTCAAAATGCATGTCATCTTGCTGGTAATCTGGAAAGACACCTTCTATGAGTGCTATCTTCATTACCAGTGAGGTGGTAATTTAGATTATCAGAGAAGTAAAAATCACCGGTAATCTGTTCCAGCCAAACGTGGTAATATAGTGGGCCCTGAGAATTTTAAATTAAATAACCGATAATCTATCTGGATTACCTCATACCAAATGCCCCCTAAGGGGCATTTGACGCATTCTCGTTTTTATTACCGATAATTTAGATCAACACTAAAATAGATTGTCACTTTATAAATTTTGGTAACATCACATTATAGTGTTTGGTAAGTACTAATAAAAGTTGCAATCTAAATAATTAAAGAAAATACTACTAAAATACCCTAAAAATATCGTAAAATAGATAAATGAGTTTGAACAAAATATATGGAGTTTATATCATCAGTCACTCATAAAAAATCTTAAGAAATCATGAAGATGATGTTGAATGATGTTATTTTTTCACAAACTGAAAATTTTAAGAATTCAATTAAATGGATTACTTTTGTCAAAATGTATCTCACCCTACCGTCATGTAGAAAAACATCCCTTATGAGTGCTATATTGATAACCAGTGAAGTGGCAATTTAGATTAGCAGAAAAGTAAAAACCATCGGCAATATGTTGTCGCCAAATGTGGTAATGCGGTGAGCCCTGAGGATTCATAATTTATTTAAATTACCCCATAAGAAATGCCACCTAATGCATTTGAATAATGTAAACCTAGGGGCATATCAACCATGCTTGCTATATTTCAACAAAAAATTATACAGTTACAAGGTGAAAATGAGTACAAAAATAGTATGTATGAAAAAAGCAAGTATTGTTCAACTTTCCAAGTCCACATTTCAACATATGTACATAACCTCAGTGAAACATAGTAATGAGAAGCTTAACAATGATGCACCTCAAATATGTTCTCATTTTTAGTGCCCCAACCACATCTGAACGGATAATCTGACCATTGCTGTTGACAAGAATATTTACACTTTCTACCACATCCAAGAAGACCTGGAAAAGCAAAAAGAGATACCAGTTTATAAGAAACTCTAGTAACAACTACTGCTTAAAACATGCAGGAAGAACCTACTTCATTTTTCTTGTATCGTATCCCTTCACTGCGCCACGACACTGCATTTGTTACAGCCATAGGAGGCCTTTGTGTAACCTCCATCCTGTATGCATCCGTTTTTATGAACTCACTGAGAATCTTAGCTTCGGTGTATTGAGGATAACCAAAGTCCATCATTTCATCAAGCAACTCGTACTATACATGGCACAAAAAGATTCAGTTACAACTGAAAACACTAAAACCAAAAGAGCCTAAGAAGAAATCTTCTGCTTTTAGTTTTAGGATATGATTACTGTAGTGCACTACTGGATCTTTAGGACCAATTAGTAGGAAAGCAAAAGGTTCAATCTCTATTCTCACCACAACAACAAAATTATCTCTTAATGATTCCTCCTCCAATTCTTCAAAATAGTATTTAAACACCTGCAAGTTTTGACCAAGGTAAACAGTGGTAAATTAGGCCTCGTGGAAATCAAATAATACACCAAACTGCACATGGGAATACAAAATTTGCTCACATCAACCACGCGGTGCAAGAAGAGAAGGATACTGGAGGCATTGCAGTTCTGCCTGGCTGCCGTCATCAGGAATACGTTGTTGTGCTGTATAAACATATAGCTGACTCCATTATCAAACACCACCGGCGAATGCGTATCCGGATCGCCCTGCCGACCACACAATTTTTCCACGTTAAGGCACACAAAGCTTCCGCCTTTCCAGACCACAAAACTAACTACGCAACCAAATCCGAAATTCCCCATTTCCTAAAAGCTTCTCCGCGGAAGAACGCATTGCAGACACAAAAAAAAATGAAAACTTTACCTCCTTCTCAATGAGCTTGGTGAAGAAGCGCTCTGCCTGGGCGGCGGAGACGTCACCCCGGAAGTCGCGCCAGACGAGGACGCGGCCCTTGATGTCGAGCAGGAACAGCGCCGACACCGCCCCCGCCATGCGACGGAACGAAGGGCGCCGGGAATCCAATCGAGAGACTCGCCCTACCGTCGGGAGGACCGCATCAAAATCGAGATCGGTGTCGGGAGACAGGGACCCGGATCAAGACCCTCCCCGATCTTGCGTGCCGCCCCCACTCCTCGATCGGTCGGCCGATGGATGGATGTATGGAGCCGCCGGCGGATGAGGAATCAAAACCTGTGTCGCTGTTGTTGTTGTTGGATCTGTGCGATACGTCGATGAACCGGGAGGAGGAAGGGTTTGGTTTGGGGATCACGGGAGGATGCTTTCGAGCGGAGTCGGAGTTGCTATTTCTTTTTTTTCCCTTCATTTTTCGCCCTCTTTTATTGTTTTTATTATCTATTTCCTCTGGGTGGCAAAATTGGAGAGGTAGAGAGATCTGTGTGGGCAATGGTTTCCACCGTCCGATTGGTCTTTTTTCGGTTCAGAGCAGATCGTACATTTGATCACGACGGCTGAGGTTATTTAACAGATGTTAGGAAAATTTTTATACAAAAGTTTTTTTAAGTAAGAAATATTTATTTTTACAAATTTGTAATCGAAAAAAATATATTTAACTCATGAGTTCAAGTAAAGGTTTGGATTAAAATTTATCGGTTAGAAATTAAAATTATGGAAATAATCTTTCAATATTAATAATATGATGATAATTTAAATAAGTTTCACAATGCTCCCTACTCAAATTGGTACGTTCGTGAATTCTTTAACAAGGTGAAATTTGACGAGAATTTTCACCGACCAATAAATAAATCAAACTAACAAACGAAATTTCCCAATCCAATTTTCACTTATAACAAAAACAATCTTGAAAATATAAATTCTTAAAGAATTATCAATTACAAATATCGCTTACGTCTTACCAATCATTTAGGGTATGTTTGGTTGAATGATTATTTAGAGGAAGGAAACGTAATGAAAGGGAAGGAAAAGTAGGGGAAAGATAAAAAAAAGAAAGGAGGTAAAAGAGTTAATCTTGTTTGGATAACATATTAAAAGGAAGGGAAGAAAATAATAATTTTTATTTGACTAATATATCTTAATGTGTGAGTTTATAGATTTAATTATATAGGGCTAAAATTGAAAATAATGTTTTTAATATTTCTTTCTCCTCTTTTCAACCTCAAATCGAGATTGAAAGAAAAATAAGCTCTTGAAGGGGAACGGAGATAAATGAAACGGACATTCCCCTTCATTAATAATAAAATCAAATGAGGTTAAATTATTAATAAAATAAAATGAAATTTTGAGTTAGAAATTTTGACGGTTTAGAAAAAAAAGCATCCCGTGAGTGCACATTAAACTCGTGGGGGGAAATAAATATTTTTATATTTTGTGAGGAAAAATTTTCATAAAATCCGTCACAATGGCTGTTATAAATATATCCCCCCCTTCTTCCCTCACACGAATTTTTGTTGTTGGCCTTCCTCTCATTTCCTTCGTCTTCCCACTCGCGTCTATGGTAATATTTTTTAATTTTTTTTATTGGTCGCACAGGGGTCGCCAGACCCCTGCGCGGCGGGGTTGCATTGTCGGACCCTTGTGCGGCCTGTCGCAGGGTCGCCGGACCCTGCACGACCTCTCGCAGGGTCGTCGAACCCCTGTCACAACGCGCAAGGGCCCTTTTTTTACATGGTTTTTTTAATTAATTAAGTTTATGAATTCTTTATGTTAATTTAAGGTAATCTTTTATGTAATGTTTGTTAATTTAATATCTTAATTATGTTGACTAATTTAGTGTAATATTTTTGCTAATTTAATGCATTAGTTTACTGTTGATTATTTTAATGTCTTATTTATGTTATTTAATTTTATGTGATAATTGTTTAGTGTATTTTGTTATTTTTAATGTTACTTGTTAATTTAAGCTGTTAATTTTTTGTTATTTATTGTTAGAATTAGCTAATTGATTATGAAATTGCTTGAATATTACTTACTTATTTAATTTTTATATTAATTGATTAGCTTACTTATTTATTTTAATATGTGAAATTGCTTGAATATTGTTATATTAATTTAGGAGTTATATAATTTATTGTAGAAAAATATTTCCTCCGGAAACTTGCCAGTGAATGTATAATAGAACTAATCCTAGTCGTAGAGGACTTACACAAGAATTTGTAAATGGAGTTGAATATTTCATAAATTTTGTGTGTCAATCGTCTTAGTATCTGCGAGAAAGAACAATTAGATGTCCATGTTTAAAATGTTATAGTACAAAATTTTAATCAATTGAAACTGTTAAAGTTCACTTATAAAAAAAGGTTTTAAACCTAATTATTGGTATTGAGTCGACTTTGGAGAAGAAGACCCTATTTTTAATAGTAATGAAGAGTTAGTCAATCGATTTACAACAGAAGATGATATAGTTCATAGATATGAGAACTTAGTTTACGATGTTGCATCAACACAATATGGACATGTTAGATTTCATGAAGAGTCACCTAATGAAAAAGCTGAAGAACTTTAGAAATTATTAAATGCTTCAAGTAAGTCATTATGGTCGGGGTGTGAAACTCATTCTAAATTATCATTGGTCGTTCGAATGTTGTCTTAAATCAGATCATAATATATCACATGCATGCTTCGACGCTATTATGAAAATATTGAAGGAGACGACACCGACAGGATCACGAATTTCATTGAATTATTATAGAACAAAAAAAATTAGTTTCTAAACTTAGTCTTTCGTTAGTAAAGATAGATTATTGTGAAAATGGATGCATGCTATTTTACGATGACGATATAAATTTGAGAGAATGCAAAGTTTGTGGTGTTGAGAGATACAAATTTTCAAATATTATGGGTAGAAATAAAAATCTAATTTCAATGAAAGAATGTGTTATTTGCCTCTTATCCCAAGACTTAAAAGATTATATTCTTCTATGGGTTCAGTTTCATATATGAAATGGCATGACGAACTTAATACTAAGGAAGGTGTTATGTTATATCCATTTAATGGTGAGGCATGGAAACATTTTGATCACATATACCTAGATTTCACAAATGATCCTAGAAATATAAGGCTCGATTTATGTGTTGACAGTTTTACTCCATATACTCAATTTTCGACTCCTTATTCTTATTGGTCAGTAATAGTTACTCCATATAACTTACCTCCTGGAGTATGTATGATTGCTCCATATATATTTTTTACTTGCATCATTCCTGATCCTTATAATCCCAAGCATAAGATAGATATTTATTTGCAACTATTAATCGATGAACTGAAAATTTGCAACCATTAATCGATGAACTAATTGTGGAATGATGTTTTGACATATGACGTGTCAACGAAATAAAATTTTACAATCAAAGCAACATTAACGTGGATAATTAATAATTTCCCTGCATATGAACTGTTATTAGGATGGATGACCATAGGTAAATTAGCATGTCCATATTGTATGCATGAATCAAAAGCTTTTACTCTAAAATATGGAGAAAAAAATTCTTGGTTCGATTGTTATAGACAATTTTTGCCTATGGACCAGAGTTATTGAAAAAATATAAATGCTTTCAGGAAGCAAAAGATAGTTAATGATTTACTTCCTCCAAGAATTTCTGGACATGAATTAAGCGATGTTGTTAGTTGTATTTTAAAGGTTACTGAAAATCACGACATCAGACATCAAGGTTATGGTATTTATTAAAATTGGACTTAACATAGCATATTTTGGGAGTTGCCATATTGGAAGAAGAATTTGATACGCTATAATTTGGATGTCATGCACATCAAGAAAAATCTCTTTCACAATATATTTAACATTGTCATGGATGTTAATGGTAAGACAAAAGACAACATAAAAGCACGAATGGATTTGAAAGAATATTGTCGACATCCAAAATTGCACCTTGTAAGTTTACTAAATGGTAAGGTAGCGAAACCAAAAGAAAATTATATTTTCACGCGAGAAAAAAAGGTACGTGTTTGTCGACGGGTGAGAGATTTTAAAATGTCCGACGGTTATGCTTCAAACTTGGCTCAATGTATAGATTTGAATCAATTACGTTTGTTCGGAATGAAGAGTCATGATTGTCATATATTCATGGAGAGTTTGCTTCCAATTGCATTTTCGTCATTGCCGGATAAAATATGAAAGCCTCTACTAAATTGAGTCAATTTTTCAAGGAGCTATGTTCAACAATCCTCATGGTGGATAATATGGCACAATTGGAATAAAATATTTCAATTATTTTATGTAAATTAGAAAGAATATTTTCATATGATTTTTTTTATTCTATGAAGCATTTACCGATATATTTGCCTTATGAAGCCAAAGTAGGTGGACCAATTCAATATATATATGGATGTATCAATTTGAGAGGTACCTTAATAAATTAAAAAAATGATTAAAAATAAAACTCAAATTGAAGAATCAATCTGTGAAGCGTATTTGACTCAAGATATATCTTATTTTTGTTATTACTACTTTGAATCTCATATCAAATGTGTAAGAACAAGAGTTCGACGAAACAATAATGTTGTGGAAGGTATATCGAGGACTGAACAAACTTTATCAGTTTTTAAACGTTCTGATCGTGCTTATGACAAATCTAAAAAACGTTGACTAAATGAAGTAGAGCTAAAGTCAACAACAAATCATATTCTCTTAAATTATGAAGAAGTACAATATTACATCAAGTGAGTGATTTCTCAAATTTTATTTTGATATCGTTATATTTTTAATGATACATACTAATTACGATTTTTGGTCTCTTTGTGCAATCTTATAATATTCCTCATGAGCAAGTTCAAGAACGATTAGAGAATGATTTTGTTGTGTGGTTTAAGAATTATGTAAGTATTTTTAACATTAGTTTTCTATTAAGTGTGTTATTCATAATTACGTTAAATAACTAAATATTTTTTATTTTTAAGTTTACAATTCTTAAAATATGATGATTAATCCTTACTTACGTTATCTAGCATGGGGCCTGGTCGACAAGTTACAACTTGGTCAATTTATTTCGTGAATGGATACAAGTTTCACACGGATAGTTGTTCGTAGGGAAAAAAGACAATCAATATTGGTGTATTGTTAAAGGCTCGATTGATGGCCAAAACGAAAATGATTACTATGAGATTTTAAAGGATGTCGTTGAGTTAGAATATCCTCAAGGGTTAAAAAATAAAGTTACTATCTTTGAATGCGTTTGGTTCAATTCGAAGAAGAATAGAGGAACAAAAATTCATAAAGAATATAAAATTATTGAAGTTTGTCATACTAGACGTCATAAAAGATTTGATCAGTTTATTATACCTTCATTAGTCAGACAAATTTATTATGTTAATTATCTAGAGAAGTTGAAGGACAAAGTCCAATGGTGGATGGTAATAAAAAACTAGAGCAAGAAGTTGAGTGGAAAATGAAGGTGCTTTAGAAGTTGCATTTCAAGATGACTCGATTACTTTCGTCGAGCCTATCACGGACACTGATTTAATTGAAGACTTGCGTGATGATTATCAATTATTTGAAGAGGTTGACAATGTCGATCACAACAAAGAAGATGATGATGTTGACTTAAACATATAAAATAATCTCACTGATGAAGATGAATATGAAACTTCATCCTCTTCAGAAGATGAATATGAATCATGTTATAACTCTGATAATGATGAATAACTATTTCGTAGTACTTTTTATATTTGTCAAATTTCTGTTTGTATTAAAGGATCATTTCTTTTGTATTTGTAATAGTTAAGAATGCATTTTCACGAAGTTGATGAATAGACGAAGTTAATGAAATTATTTCCTATCTGATATCTTTACCTTCTCGTGAGTGTCTGCTTATTAATATTTTGTTTGTTACAATTTTTTTATAATCATTATTGTTGTTTAAAGTATTTTTTTTATTGTTATAAGAACCTCCAGACATTAGGAAATGATTTCCCATTTACGAATATCATTCTTCTGACTATTTAAATGAAGATGCAACACAATATCATATCCTCAATATTTTCAAGTTATACTTGATTAACTTAATAAATGCATATTTGTGTATATATTATTTAAAATTCATATTATTTCTTTGTATAGATGTTTTCCCAATTTCGCAAGGAGAAAGGAAAGGACAAAGAGAAATAGGGTGGATCATCTGCTCGTCCTGATAATGATATTGAATATGAAAAAGAAAATTCTTCTCGAGGAGTTAGAATATTAGAAAAACCTCTATCAGCACATACTGATGATGAGTCATTATCCGACGCATCATCACCAGATATTGCTGATTCACCAACACAACTATCAAATGACAATGATTATGTTCGAGATATTAGCACTTCAAGCCAACAATATAAAGTATATTTGCAATCCGATGGATATTCTGGGTAAGTTAAAACATCATTAATATAAAGATTATGTTCGATTTAACTATTTAATGTGTAGGTTTGTAGCTTTGAAATCTGTTGTCGCTGCTTTTACTAAAGTTATTCAGCAAAGATATGAACAACCTTGACTTTCTTGGAAAGAAATACTTATTGCCACAACACAAATGTGGTTTAGAGAATTTCATATTTGTTTTATAATTTTATCTAATTGAATGATAATATTTATGTTCTAATTCGTCAAATTTTGAAGGTTGATATTTGGTGGGATGCCGAGAACAATGAAGTTATGTGGAAAATATTTAACACTCGGTGTTCAAAAAGATTATCTTCACTGTTACTTGAAGCATGTGCCGCACGAATTAGGCCTAATTGGATTGACAAGAATGTATGGATCGATTTACTTTCTAAATGGTCCACTGATGATTATAAAAATAAGTGTGAAAAAGCGAAGCTAATCACGCATCTGATCAAGACGCTTGTCTATATGTGAGTGGTTATATTTTTAGGGGTACCAACACCTAAAGAATGACATGCTAAAATATTAATGATATGTTCAAATGTTTTACTCTGAATTAATTGTTAATAAAATTTTCTTTAGAAATTGGAGTGCGGTGAAAAATCGACAGAAGATGAAGTTTTTTTTAGAACTTATCACAAAAAAGATAAGGGTTGGGTTTCAAAATTGGCCAAAACAACATATGTAAGATATTATTTAATTTAATATTTGATTCAATATTTTATTTTAACTAATTTTCTATTTATAATTATATTTCATGAAGGATTTAAAGCTAAATAAGCCGAGCATATCACTCAAGTTCCACAAAAGGGAGGAACACCAAAGTCAACTTGAGAACTTTGGAGGGAACATGTCGACACGAACAAAAATCGTGTCTACAATTTAGGTTCATCTATGACTTATGCTGACTTAGGATCAACACGTAAATATATGTCGGGCTATTCAAGTGAAAAGCTACAACGACGTGTTGATGAACTACTTAAGCAAATGAAACAACGTATACAAGAATGAACGAAATATCAGATGCAACAATGTTTAGAAATATAGTTGGAACAAACCCAACACATAGAAAGAAGAGAAATGAAAGAAATAATAAAACAAATGATGAATAGACAAGCTAATGAAGATATTGATAAAGATAATGATATGTAAAATAATATTTGAAACGAAATATGTAAAATAATAACATTTATATAAATTTTTATTTTTTTATAATTTTTTGACGGAAATATATGTTATCATAAATTCTGACGGGCTGCAAAGCCCGTCAGAAATTCTGACTGGATCCGCAGCCTGTCAGAAATTCTTTTACAACGAGAGTTTTTCTTACATTCGAAATCCATCAGAAATTTCATCAGAAAACATGTTTGTGACCGAATTTATAGAAAATTTCGTCAATTCCATTAGAATTGGCGATTATCTTATAGTGTCCTCCATTAAAAATATAATTAAATGAGATTAAACTATTAAACCCATTTCCATTCTCTTCTTTTACCCTCTTTTCACCCTTAACCAAATAGACCCTAAGTGATTGAATAAGACACACATAAATTTGATTCTAAAACCAATTGTAAGAAGCTTTCTCTTTATCAAGTTTTATGTTTATCATTATTTTTTTTTTATTTTGCATACCCCATCTCTTTCCATCTCTCCCAAACATTAATAGTAGTAAAAGCACATAATCATATGAAAGACCAAAAGTATCTCTTATACTCATTTAGTAGTAAAAGCACATAATCATATGAAAGACCAAAACTATCTCTTATACTCATTTAGTCCTACTAATTACTAGATATCTATATATAATATGTCGTCAACTTATATAATTTAGAACTTTACAGACCTGACAACATAGGTATCTCAATAAGAAGAGAAAAAGAAAGTATGAGTCGTTGTGAATCATGCTATGACATTGTCTACAACTTATCTCTGCAATTTTTATTTCTAAAAGTAGACATATATATATATATATACACACACACAAGTCAAATACAAATAAGTACAAAAATTATATAACTGATTATTTATTTATTGAAGGATTGGTTAACTATTTTCATTTCATTTTAATTATTTAATACTTTTCAGAATTTAAATTTATTATTTTTTCTATAACATGATAAATAATGGTGCTACATCATTCATAAAAATAAAATAATTAATTATCTTTTAATATCTTTTCAATATAAATTAATGTTATCATTAAAATATTGAATATTCATTTTCTTATTTCAATAATGATTTTGTGGAGTAGATTCGGAGCTCTGGCATGCTAATTGGCCCTAATCTCAACTCAATTAAATTAGTAAATTTTGATTAATAAAATTTGTATATGGAAAATTGATTTGTTTAAGAGAATATTATTTCAAGTAAATTAATAAATTTTGCACATGAAATAACAATAATGATGTTGTTATAAATATGAAAATAAATGATATTTAGTAAAAATTAAAATGTGATATATTTATCTACGATTTTATGCCCACATATTTTCACTTTATATGATTAGTTATTCTTTTAACTCTTGATAAAGTATTTTTTATATACAGACACGTAATTATTTAATTACTTAAAATTAAGGTGTTATATATATTTTAAGGAATAAGGAACATGTGGAGTAGCCATATATATGAAGCACCATCAGATTTATGATGAAAAACTCAGATCAATACATGAGGCCTTTTATTTTAAATGAAGATAATGATCTGAACCCTTCATTATAAATCCGATGGTGCTCCATATATGTAAAACAGAATCTGCTCCACATATTTTTTTTATGCTAATAAATTTTAATTTTATGACATTATTTTTTTGTTTAACTTTTTGATAAAAATAATTTATTATATGCACATACGTAATATAT
>LTAE01011170.1:0-12874 GCA_001647135.1 Pontederia paniculata
CGATTGCTGTGCAAAATTCTGAGTATCTATCTTGAATTGAGTATTAACCAGCCCTAGTTATCATCCCTATATATATATATTATTATTATTATTATTTACTTATAGTATTTTACTTATAGTTATAGTGTTAGTTTTCTGAAATACCAATCCTGAAACCAATGTTATCTCCTATTAGCCCAGATTTCTGATTAGGTAGTTATATAATTCCTCGTGGGATCGACAACTCTACTCTTACACTTTATTACTTGTTCGACTAGTGCACTTGCTAGCATTTTGATTTGCGTGTTAAGCATTTTTCGCATCACATTATGACGATGGATCGATGGAATCTTCATGTACTGTTAATTGCTCATTACTGATTGAATTAAAAGATACTATCAACATTAATGAAAAGAAGAATAATGAACTGGACATGAACATACTGATAAATTGTACACCATAAGAGTTAGGTGTAATTGATGTTCCTGTCACTGTTACTAAAATGAAAGATGAAAGATGTTGATACTGATGGACTGATGTCACTAAAAGAAAGAGGTAAAGCAAAGTAAAAGAAAAGGTAAATAAATTGAGTAAAGTTAAGGTTTTATAATGATGACTATATGATATAAGATGTTCTCTTTTACTGATATCTTCATATATGTTTCACCCTATTGAATTATTATCCTTTACATATTGGGCTTCATAGCTCATGGGAGGATTTCTTTCCCTGTATTTTGATCCTACAGGCAAATAGGTATTAATAGATGATGATTATGCAAGCGGTAGCAAGATTATGTGCGTGATGAGATGACTTGCACATGGCATAGGTCCTGGTTATAGGTCAAGTAATGGCTTTGGCAATGACATGTTTATAGTGTTGACCAATGGATCGGTCAAAGAAAGGTCAAAGATGTAAGACGGTAGCATCCTCAAAGTCATGAGTTTGCCAATGGTGAGGTGTGATTTTGGGGGCTTTTACAGATGGTATCAGAGCCTAACGAGAGACACTTCTTAGATGTCTCCAACTAGATAGAGTTCATGTGCAAGCATCAAAAATTATTACTGCGCCATCAAGAATGATATAGGTTAACTCCTAAGGAGATTATCATGAATTTAATTACTAGGGGATCTGAATTGATGAGAAGAAAATAAATTTGGATGATTTTTTGCATTTAAACTAGGATTGATTCTCCAACCAATGATGGATATTGAGGATTAGTTATGATGGAAAGTTAAGACATTGTTCTAATGAAAAGATATATCATGATTTCCAAGGAGGTTATCAAGAATTTAATTTTTGAAGTTTAGGTGATCTCTGAATTTATCTGAAGTCATAAGAAGAAGTTTGGAAGAATTTTTGGATTTGTATTAGAATGAATTTTATAGGAAAACATGAATACTGAGATTTAGTCATGATTAAGATTGTTATCAAATTGTCCTATTGAATAATATAACAGGATTCCTAAGGAGGTTATTTAGGGATAGCACTAATGAATAAGGTCTTGAGGATGAAATCCCATAGGTGATCTTTTATATGGGTAGATAAAGAGAGATATGGACCTTATAATTTTGAATTATTAAACTATGAAATGAGAACTAGATTATGTGATTTTTGATATTAAATTTGAGGATTTTAATTTTAGAGAATTTAAGTGGATATTCTTTTTGAGGTTATGATCGGAATTGAAAGATTGCTTATGATTGATATATTAAATAGTAATTTATGATTAAGATATATGATATGAGGACATTGACATGATTTAGGGATTACTGGATTATCTTGATATTGACGGATCATATTGGAAGCAAATGTGAAAATTTGATGAATTTAGATTACATGCCCAAATTCGAGGACGAATTTATTTTTAAGGAGGTTATTATGTAACACCTCAGATTTTGTTAATAAATAAAAATAAAATAAAGAGGAGATAGGATAAGATAAGGATAGATATAGTTGGTTAAGATTAGGAAAAGAGTTTAAAATTCGAGGACGAATTTATTTTTAAGGAGGTTATTATGTAACACCTCAGATTTTGTTAATAAATAAAAATAAAATAAAGAGGAGATAGGATAAGATAAGGATAGATATAGTTGGTTAAGATTAGGAAAAGAGTTTGAATTGAAATCAAATTGTTATATTTATTATCAATTAAATATTCCTAATCCTATGTTGACTATTTTAAAAGAATCCTAATCGTATGGAAGATTATCTTTTAAAATTATAAATAAAGTTAGAGTTTTAATCGCATTCAAACTTCATCTAGGGATGAATTACCTCCCCTATAAATAGGACCCAACCTCTTCTCTCATCTCACAATTTTTCTTTCTCAAACCCAAGGCATCTCCAAACCCAGACACCAAAAGTTCTCTCCCTCTCTTTTTCCTCGCTCTCTATCCCTCTCTCTCTCTCTTTCCTCGGCGGCACTAGGAGTAGAAAAGGCCAACACGGACCGTGTCAACAGGACACGGGCCGTGTTGTAGAGGGAAAAAGAAGAAGACGGATCGTGCCAACAGACCGCGTTTGCAACCAAGCGGTGGAGCGCCATGAAGACATAGGAAACAGATCGTGTCCGAAGAGGACCTAGACCGCGTCATGCTTTGGGATTGATTGTTGAAAAATTGAGGTATGTAATTAGGAGGATCAACTTTAGGTTTTCTCATATATGTATGAAAAAGAAAAAAGAATGATTAAAGAAAATAATGATTTAATGATCGGGAACTGGACACAGGCCGTGTTCCCCGAGAAAATGACCGTGTCAACCCTTGACACGGGCTGCATCGACTAGAACAAACACACCCTAAGGATGCCTATGCGATTCATGAACCCTGCAAAGAAAACAGTCCATGTCGGCATGAACATGGTCTGTGTTCTCATCTATAAGGTCTCTTTCCCTAAAACAGTTGTGTTCGCCTAAACACCACCTGACCCGGTACACCATACGGGCCGTATCACACCTAACACGGGTCGTGTCCCAGGATTATTGATGTAATGTTCAATTGATTGATTGAACTTGATTGAGGTAGGGTTAGTATACTCTCAAGTGATCTTAGCATAATAGGTACTGAAAAGTAAAAGATGTTAATGATTGTGTTTGAATTTGTAACATGAAGAGGAAGGCCCCGGAGACTGAGGGATTTATCCCTACTGTTACTATTATTGTTATTGTTACTACTAAATGGTTCCTTAAGAAACAACAATCAATTCTTTGTGAAGTATTGTTGACTTCTTCTGGATCAATTGTTGCTGAGTACTTTGGGACTACTATTATTGAAGACTGACTGATGGGTCTAGGGTTGACCCCATGGCCTAGCTAGCCATTATGATGACGGATCGCTGGAATCTTCATGTACTGTTAATTGCTCATTACTGATTGAATTAAAAGATGCTACCAAGATTAATGAAAAGAAGAATAATGAACTGGACATGAACTTATTGATATATTGTACACCGTGAGAGTTAGATGTAACTGATGTTCCTGTCACTGTTACTGAAATGAAAGATGAAAGATATTGATAATGATGGACTGATGTCACTAAAAGAAAGAGGTAAAGCAAAGTAAAGGAAAAGGTAAATAACATGAAAGTAAAGTTAAGGTTTTATAATGATGACTATATGATATAAGATGTTCTCTTTTACTGATATATTCATATATGTTTCACCCTATTGAATTATTATCCTTTACATATTGGGCTTCATAGCTCATGGGAGGATTTCCTTCCCTGCATTTTGATCCTGCAGGCAAATAGGTATAAATACATGATGATTGTGCAGCGGTAGCATGATGATGTTCGTGATGAGATGACTTACACATGGCATAGGTCCTGGTTATAGGTCAAGTAATGGCTTCTGCAATGACATGTTTATAGTGTTGACCAGTGGATCAGTCAAAGAAAGGTTAAAGATGTAAGACGGTAGCGTCCTTAAAGTCATGATTTTGCCAGGTGGCGAGGTGTGATTTTGGGGGCGTTATAGATGGTATCAGAGCCTAACGTGAGACACATCTTAGTTGTCTCCAACTAGATAGAGTCCATGTGCAAGCATCACGAACATTTACTGCGCCATCAAGAATGATATAGGTTAAGTCCTAAGAAGATTATCATGAATTTAATTACTAGGTGATCTCAATTGATGAGACGAAAAAAAAAATTGGAAAAATTTAAATTAGGATTGATTCTCCAACGAATGATGAATATTGATGATTAATTATGATGGAAAGTTAAGTCATTGTCCTAATGAAAAGATACATCATGATTTCCAAGGAGGTTATCAAGATTTTAATTTTTGAAGTTTAGGTGATCTCTGAATTTATCTGAAGTGATGAGAAGAAGTTTGGAAGAATTTTTAGATTTTAATTAGGATTGATTTTCTATGGAAAGATGAATACTGAGGTTTAGTCACGATTAAGATTGATATCAAATTGTCCTATTGAATGATATAACATGATTCTAAGGAGGTTATTTCGGTATAGCACTAATGAATAATGTCTTGAGGATAAAATGCCCATAGGTGATCTTTTACATGAGTAGATAAAGAGAGATATGGACCTTATAATTTTTAATGATTAAACTATGAAATGAGAATTAGATTATATGATTTTCGATGTTCAATTTGAGAATTTGAATTTTAGAGAATTTAAGTGGATATTCTTTTTGAGGTTATGATCGGCATTGAAAGATTGACTTATAATCAATATATTAAATAGTAATTTATTATTAAGATATATGATATGAGGACATTGAGATGATTTAAAGATTATTGGATTATCTTGATATAGATGGATCATATCGGAAGCAAATGTGAAAATTTTATGAATTTAGATGACATGCCCAAATTCGAGGACGAATTTATTTTTAAGGAGGTTATTAACGTAACACATCAGATTTTGTAAATAAATAAAAATAAAATAAAGAGAAGATAAGGAAAGATATAGTTGGTTAAGATTAGGAAAAGAGTTTGAATTGAACTAAAATTGTTATATTTCTTATCAATTAAATATTCCAAATCCTATGTTGACTATTTTAAAAGAATCCTAATCATATGGAAGATTATCTTTTAAAATTATAAGTATAGTTAGAGTTTTAATCGCATTCAAACTCCATTTAGGGATGAATTTCCTCCCCTATAAATAGGACCCAACCCCTTCTCTCATCTCACAATTTTTCTTTCTCAAACCCAAGGCATCTCCAAACCCAGGCACCAGAAGTTCTCTCTCTCTCTCTCTCTTCCCCTCTCTATCTTTCCTCGGCAGTGCTTAGAGTAGAAAAGGCCAACAGGGACCTTGTCAAAAGGACGCGGGTCATGTTGTCAAGGAAAAAGGAAGAAGATGAATTATGCCAACAGAGCGTCATGAAGACATGGGAAACAAACCGTGCCCGAAGAGAACCCGGACCGCGTTGTGCTTTGGAATTGATCGTCAAAAAATAGGGGTATGTAATTAGCAGGATCAACTTTAGGGTTTCTCATATATGTATGATAAAGAAAAGAATGATTAAAGAAAATAATGATTTAATGATCGGGAATTGGACACAGGTCGTGTTCCCCAAGAAAATGACCGCGTCAACCCTTGACGCGCGGGCTGCATCTGTCACGCCCCGAACCCGACGCCCGGGACGCAGCAAGGGTGTTCCATTAATTCTACTTATTCAAATTCAAACTCAAGGAACAACAGTTAGAAATAATTCTGATGGCTCCAAAATAAAACAACAGTTAGCGGGAGGCTAAGGTCTAAGAAAACGACAATAAAAGAGAATAACATCATTCGTCCTCTCCAATACATCACACACATCCTTAATTAATTTTCATCTTTAGCGCCCCGTGAGCATGCAAGCAATCATCAATCTCCGAGGAGTACCTCCTCAGTCACCTAAAAAATAATACAAATAGAGGGATGAGCAAATGGCTCAGTGAGTGAAAAACGGATCCATAAATATTAAAATCATTCGGAAAAGAAATCCAACGGAAGATCACATTTAAAATTTATATCATACATAGCTTCATGTATGGAAAATAGTTGCAATCAGATGCAAAGTCAAAACATGCTATGTATGATCAAATAACTATGTGTCATGACACCACCTCGTCAATCAAGAGTAATCCACACATCCTGCCCGGGAGGTCCAACGGCCCGCACAACCTACGCTCCGTGCCCGCCCAAAGGTCCCATTTCATCCACGAGAGGTCCAACGACCCGCAAAGCGTGGCTCCGTGCCCGCCAAAATGTCCCAATCCCGTCTCCATAATCACACATCCACATCATCCTCCACGAGAGGTCAAACAGCCCGCACAATCGTAGTCCGTGCCCCCAAATGACTCTCTTGTCAACATAATCCAACATACATCATAAGTATATCACCTCGCCCTCACGAGCAATTGCTCGAGCACTCGAAGAAAAGCTACGATCATCATAATCAATACCTCACTCCAAGTGAGCCACCATGCATGTCTAATGCAAATGCATGAGGTATACATATATCATGATAGTATTTCAAAATAGTACTTGACATTAGCACTTACTGTAACGTTTCAGGATTTATGACACTTAAGCATAAAGGCTCTCAAATCTCGACATACGAGTAAACATCATACATAAATCTCGAAAACTCAAGTACATGAAATCCATACAAAATCCAATCGGAAAATCGAAGCCCACACATCAAGACAATAGCTCAAAAGATCATCACATCATTAACATAATTAACCAGGTGAACTAAAGAAATGAATATAATGAACCACACCGATATGGTATTGCTCTAGGTAGCCCCGTGAGCATGCAAGCAATCATCAATCTCCGAGGAGTACCTCCTCAGTCACCTAAAAAATAATACAAATAGAGGGATGAGCAAATGGCTCAGTGAGTGAAAAACGGATCCATAAATATTAAAATCATTCGGAAAAGAAATCCAACGGAAGATCACATTTAAAATTTATATCATACATAGCTTCATGTATGGAAAATAGTTGCAATCAGATGCAAAGTCAAAACATGCTATGTATGATCAAATAACTATGTGTCATGACACCACCTCGTCAATCAAGAGTAATCCACACATCCTGCCCGGGAGGTCCAACGGCCCGCACAACCTACGCTCCGTGCCCGCCCAAAGGTCCCATTTCATCCACGAGAGGTCCAACGACCCGCAAAGCGTGGCTCCGTGCCCGCCAAAATGTCCCAATCCCGTCTCCATAATCACACATCCACATCATCCTCCACGAGAGGTCAAACAGCCCGCACAATCGTAGTCCGTGCCCCCAAATGACTCTCTTGTCAACATAATCCAACATACATCATAAGTATATCACCTCGCCCTCACGAGCAATTGCTCGAGCACTCGAAGAAAAGCTACGATCATCATAATCAATACCTCACTCCAAGTGAGCCACCATGCATGTCTAATGCAAATGCATGAGGTATACATATATCATGATAGTATTTCAAAATAGTACTTGACATTAGCACTTACTGTAACGTTTCAGGATTTATGACACTTAAGCATAAAGGCTCTCAAATCTCGACATACGAGTAAACATCATACATAAATCTCGAAAACTCAAGTACATGAAATCCATACAAAATCCAATCGGAAAATCGAAGCCCACACATCAAGACAATAGCTCAAAAGATCATCACATCATTAACATAATTAACCAGGTGAACTAAAGAAATGAATATAATGAACCACACCGATATGGTATTGCTCTAGGTATGGAAATTCACTCACCTCGGTATCACTTGACCATCACTCGGTCATCCACATCCGAGTCCGATCAACAATGATAACAACCTAACCATATAGTTCATTCACATCTTATCAAAATTTATTATTGTTTACACTAGGATTCAAACGATATTAATTATCATTATATATGACAAAAGTATCATTTTCGGATGCTACAGTGATTTCAGGATGATACAATTTATCACTAATTTAAATATTCATATGTAGAGTAAATTCGTTTATTCATCTGACTTATTATATAAAAGAAGCACAAGCTGTCAAGTGCACAAGATCACCATACACCTTCCAACCTTACCATAACCGAATATGCATAGATAAGCCCCCTACTTATTTACTTAATTTTACTAAAGTCGTTCAATTAGTAAACCACAAGTGAATTTATTTTACCACACTATTAATCTGAATTTTCAGATTATAACTAATATTTATTATTCCTCATTTTTCAGTTACGTTGGATCATCTCCAAGTAATCATTATTATATAATATAAATCTATTCAAATATGATTGTACAAACCATTATTTAATCATTATTAAATTTCTTTGTATCAACTCATCATTAGACCCTTATCTTTTTACTTATTCTTCTTCACAGATTGCCCTTTTCTTCTCTTCTTTTGCTCTTGCACCTACACGTATATATATATATATACATATAACATATATATTTATTAACACACATGCATGTTTCTAGTCATTGTTCAACTTATACCTCCCATCCAATTTACCATTGCTGTGAATTTTAATTCCATTCATCTCACATGTGGCAAGTGTTAATTATATATAATATTATTTATTAGCTCGGTTAACCCTCCTACTTACCTTACTTTAACATGCTATAACATAAATTTAAATTTACTCTAATTATATACTTAAGATTGATTCATATTTACCCCAATTAGTTCCAAACAACTCTAATGGGATGTTAATCACATTTAATCATTAGCCGCTCGACATACATTAAACTAACTTAATAACTATGCCACATCCATGATATATGAATGATGATGTTTTGGAATGCATGTCCACATATGGGTATTCTTGTTTCAACACTTAGGTTATCATTTTGACATTATATTACTATATGTCTTATGGCTACATGATTCTATAAATGACCATTTTATGTTGAATTATATATTTTAGGATAAAAAAATTAAAATGTCTATTGAATATTTTGATTTGAATCTAGAATAAATTCAACTTTGGATTTGCAAATGAAATACTCTTTTAATGCTCAATACTAACTTTTGAGATTTGAAATGAGCTTTCTTG
Source organism: Pontederia paniculata (assembly GCA_001647135.1). Taxonomy (NCBI): domain Eukaryota; kingdom Viridiplantae; phylum Streptophyta; class Magnoliopsida; order Commelinales; family Pontederiaceae; genus Pontederia; species Pontederia paniculata. Next base: position 8,987 of record LTAE01011170.1, read on the forward strand.
ATTAAATGCTTAAATTTGCATATATATTTTATATTACACTTGCTTTAAACTATGTGCTATATATTTAACCTCAGTTACTATAATTTGGGTATAAACCTGGCGCTATTACATGCTCATTAAGGCTGAGTCTAAGGTTAATTTGTGCACTCACCACAACAAAGACATTCACCCTCGCGTCGTCTTCTCCATCGAGTAACAGCAGTCTCCGAGGAGACCATCGAGGGCAGAGACGATACTGCAGCACACTCAAGCACAAGTCAATCCTGGTATCACTTCAAGTCTCAAGGTTCCTAGACTAAGATGCTCACCGGAAATCAAACCAGATCTCAAGTGTTGACCCTCTTCTTCGTCTCCGATGATGCACCCTTAAATCAACAAGCCACGCGATTGCTCGTCGACTTGTAGAGCCACGATGAGGCAAAAATCTTCTTACCCATGCTAATGGCCGAAGAATTCAACGCGAGATAGTCGGAATCCGTTGGCGTCTCAGAGGCAAAAATCTGGTTCGACTCGCATGCTCGAATCTGTCCGACGCCATGCCGATGCACGCACCTCGTCAGCCCTGTGAGCGTTGTGCTCTCTGATGGTGGAACTGCAGCCGCGAACGCCAACGTCGAAGCTGTCCTGGATGCAGCCAGCAGCGTCCATTTTGTTACGGAGTGGGAAGAAACTTATGGAGTGGGAAAAAAGAAAGGAGGGAGAGAGGAAAAGAATATAAAGGTTTTTTTTTTGGGCCCATTTGGTTGGGCCGTTTCAGCATCGACTGGAACAAACACACCCTAATGATGCCCATGCGATTCATGAACCCTACAATGAAAATGGTCTGTGTCGGCATGAACACGGTTCGTGTTCTTATCTATAATGTCTCTTTCCCTAAAATGGATGTGTTCGCCTAAACACCACCTAAACCGGTACACCACACGGGTTGTGTCACACCTAATGTGGGTCGTGTCCTGGGATGATTGATGTAATGTTCGATTGATTGATTGAACTTGATTGAGGTAGGGTTAATATACTCTCACGTGAACTTAGCATAAGAGGTAATGAAGAGTAAAAGATGTTAATGATTGTTTTTGAATTTGTAACATGAAGAGGAAGGCCCAGCGGACTAAGGGATTTATCCCTACTGTTACTATTACTGTTATTGCTAAATGGCTCCTTAAGAAATAACAATCAATTCTTCGTGAAGTATTGTTGACTTCTTCTGGATCAATTGTTACTGAGTCCTGTGGGACTACTGTTATTGAAGATTGACTGATGGGTCTTGGGTTGACCCCATGGCCTAGCTAGCCATTATGACGACGGATCGTTGGAATCTTCATGTTTTGTTAATTGTTCATTACTGATTGAATTAAAAGATGCTACCAAGATTAATGAAAAGAAGAATAATGAACTGGACACATATTGATATACCGTACACCATGAGAATTAGGTGTAACTGATGTTCCTATCAATGTCACTTAAATGAAAGATGAAAGATATTGATACTGATGGACTGATGTCACTGAAAGAAAGAGGTAAAGCAAAGTAAAGGAAAAAGTAAATAAATTGAAAGTAAAGTTAAGATTTTATAATGATGATTGTATGATATAAGATGTTCTCTTTTACTGATATCTGCATATATGTTTCACCCTATTGAATTATTATCCTTTACATATTGGGCTTCATAGCTCATGGGAGAATTTTCTTCCCTGCATTTTGATCCTGCAGGCAAATAGGTATAAATAGATTATGATTGTGCAGCGGTATCATGAGGATGTTCGTGATGAGATGGCTTGCACATGACATAGGTCCTGGTTATAGGTCAAGTAATGGCGTCCGCAATGACATGTTTATAGTGTTGACTAGTGGATCGGTCAAAGAATTGTCAAAGATATAAGACGGTAGCGTCCTTAAAGTCATGATTTTGCCAGGTGGTGAGGTGTGATTTTGGAGGCGGTACAAATAGTGTATTAGGTGCTAATTACATTAACTTAGCACCAAAATAAAGTATATGATTAGTTATAATTGTTTCTTTTCTTTCCTTTTGTACTGTGTGATTCATGCAATGGATATTAGTTGCATCTTAAAAGGTACATTGAAATTTTACCTTTACTGATAGTTGTTCGGATGATAAAATTTCCCTTTCTTCATCAAGCTCTTGCTGTCATTTATGAGTCAATTTTTTCCAAATCATCATCATGAGAACCACCAGGTCAAGCAAGATCGCCCATTTTTTTCCACCTTTTTTTAACCTCGGCTTGATGTCTTCTGTGAAGTTTGCTCATCCATCGATCCGCTGCACGAAACTTTATTGGATTGTTCATAACATCATCTAAATTTAGACGGCTCTATGCAAAACACGTTACATAATTTAGAAATTTAAATATATGAATGGACAAAGTAAATTAAATTAATCAATACGAACCTGAACACGCTCCCAAGCATGTTGCTTCTCTTCTACAGGAAGAGTCCTCCAATCCCCATCAATATATAAAGGGAACAAATCTTGGCAAGCTTTACCCACTTCCGATGCTATTCTTGCTGATTGACATGCCGTTAATGGACGACCACCATCAGCAGTGAACTCAATCTTCATCTTTTCACCTTGGCGTCTGTAACCCTTATCGAGTGACTGGCCCCGATACGCACCCCTCTTATTAGTACAAGAGGAAACTGACTCAACTGCTAAGAGTGAAGAATGTTAAATTAGGATAGTTGTCACATTCAAAACTATATGTAAATATGATTGATATAACTTGAAGGCATACCAGATATACTCGTGGCCGATGCACTAGCTCTTGCTACTCGTGGTCCTTTAGGAAGTTGTTGATAGGAACTAGAGACATCTTGATCATCATACAAATGTGAAAGTAAGCCAACTTCATAAGGATCATTGTTCATGACCATCTTTCCTCCCCTTCTTTGTGGGCCCTTCCGACCTCCAATCATGTTTATCATGGCACTAAGAAAGTTTTTACCAAAAAAGCACCTTATTTACACAAGAAGAATAATATTTTTTGCATACTAAACTAACTAATAGATTAAAAAATACTACTAGTGTCATACTAGCAATAACATTTTTGCACACTGATCTAGACAGCAAACTACTAATAGGAACAAACAATTGATATATAGCACATGATAGCAAACTACTAATAGGAACAAACAATTGGAAGAGTACTTCATCTAGAACTATCAGAAGTACATTTACAGCAACTGACTATCAAGGAGTTCTTCATATAACAGAGATAAAAAAAGGAAGTCTCATAACTTGATATTCACCCCAGGATAGAAACATTTATGTCTAAAATCATAAATTTAAAGCATTAAATAGACATGGAAATCATACAAACGATTGTTAAGAATAAACTTATAAAAATATCAGATAACAACACAATCATATTCTCCTAATCTAACATATAATAAAACTTGATATATAGCACATGATAGCAAACTACTAATAGGAACAAAAAGTTGGTAAGAATAAACTTATAAAAAAAATACTATCAAGTTTAGACAACATGAGAGCATATATAAAACTAACTTCTAATAAAAAAATTACTAACAAGATCATACAAGTTCATTCATGACGTGTATACATTAACAAAAGAACTATTCTCCATCACTATCATCATAATTTACAATTGTCCCGTCCAGTTCATCCTCTTCATCTTCATTGCATTCAATGCCAATATCATGTTGCACTTGGAGTACCATTTCCACATCTTTTTCAAAAATCATTTCAGGATGCACATGTAACGTCCCCAGAAGCACACCCCGCCACATGGCAGAATGCCCTCCTGAGAGCGCTACACATCATACATAAACTTGACCATATGGTTGACTAATAAGACCGGTCAACAAAATGTGGAAGAAACTTAAAACTTTACAAGAAACTCTTTTCAT
>LTAE01011171.1:0-15664 GCA_001647135.1 Pontederia paniculata
TGTTTTCAAGAATTGAAGCGAAGGCTCACAACATCACCAATATTGACAATTCCATCGGGAAGTGGAGGATGCACGATTTATAGTGACGCATGTAACACAGGGTTAGGATGTGTGTTAATGCAACATGGAAGGGTCGTTGCATATGCCTCAAGACAGTTGAAAAAACATGAGAATTATCCTACTCATGATTTGGAATTGGCTGCAGTAGTCTTTGCATTAAAAATATGGCGTCACTATCTCTATGGTGAAGAGTTCGAAGTGTTCACCGGCCATAAAAGTTTGAAGTATATATTTTTCCAAAGGTTGAGAATAGAGATTGTCCTTGTTTTGTTCTTTCTTCCATAAAAATTGATTGTTATTAAATCATAATTAAATTGTTTGGTCTAGGAATGTTCGAAAAAAGAAGTACTGAGACAGACAATACTTAATCGATCGGGCATGAGGAGAGGATAAAATGAAATTCCCCTTTAATTATCTAATAAAATGGAATTTCTAATTAAATTCAATTTTCACTTAATTTTATTTCTTAACTTTATTATTGTTATTATCCTTAATTCCATTCACACACATTCATTGACTTCTCAATCGCCCCTACATTAGTTTATTTAATGTAAAAGATGCATAGCACATCTTGATTCTTAAATAGTTGATGATAGATTGCATTTCTAGGTGCTCCTGCATGATCTTTGGTATCCAGGACTATTAGCACCTACTAATTCGGAGCGAAGTAAAAAATAAAAAATAGTATTTCTCTAGTCGAATTGACGATTCCGAACTCGAGACTACTAGCTTCCGGTCCCTCAACTTGGGACACACTACTACTATCCAGACGTGTCAATCAAACTTGGTTAGCCATTATTATTTTTATTAGAAACTAAAGTATAATACGATATAGCTTTTAAACTTTGTGTCATATCAATAGGGATTCGGCCCAGTTTTAAGAAGAAATGCTCGATAGTCTCAACCTACACAATCACCTCTCATCCATGCAATTAGATCGGATTCTTGCCATGATTTATGATCTTATGATTTTCTTTTTATTTTAATGCAACTTTTTACTTATTTATTTTTTCCAAATCACACACCATAAAAAATGTTCATGAACATTTTTCTTTACCTTGCATTATGATCATTTATATTATTTAGAGTTATTTTCCCAAACACTTTCGCTATAAACTTATACTATTTCATCCCTGAACTTTTCTAAATTTAACACATCATTCAGGGAGTTTTGGGAGGGGCCTTGGCCCCTCTCAAATTTTTTTTATTAGTGTATATTTATATAAAAAAATTTAAAAAAATGGAAAAAATATAATATTTCTATATGTTGACCCCTCCCATTTTTTGGGTTGGGTCCGTTACTATCATTCATTCTCTCTAGTTTCAATAGATTTTCAAGTCATTTTTACAGTTCCCCAACTTGGAGTCAATGTTATTTTGATTCTCCAACTTTATTTGTGATAAATTCTTCTAAAATTTATATTATGTAACACGATGATCAGTAACGAAAAATAGAGAGGAGGGAGTCATCGACTCCCCTCTCTCTCTCACTCTCTTTTAATTTTTTATTTTATAATAAATTATATATAATTTTAATATATACTAATTAAAAAATTGCTTCACGTAAATAATGATTATGAATATTATTTTATTACAAAGTATAAATCTGAGAATGAGTTTATTACAAAATGAGATTGAAGGATGAAGAACAAACTTCAGAGACCCAAGGATAGATCAGGGTGCAACTTTTGATGATGATGGAACTTTTGATAGAGGTGGTATGTTCAATCCCAATTGCTACTATTTTTTAGTTTACTTATTAAATAATTGATATACTTAGTTTAACGTTAAGGATTGATTTTTTTTATTTTTGGTTTGCTTTGCTAAGTAATTGATAGATTTATTTTAATGCTAAGGATTGCAATTTTTATTTTAAATTTTCTTTACTAACTATGGATAGACTTAGTTTAATATCGTACCATTATGGTTAAAGTAAAATCTAGTTTTTTGCAAGATTAAAGTTTTAACTATTTTTAGTATTGGAATAGTTGTTAAACAAACTTCTTCAATTTTAACTTTCTTAAAGAATATATATATATATATATATATATATATGTGTGTGTGTGTGTGTGTGTGTGTGTGTGTGTGTGTGTGTGTGTGTGTGTTTTATTTTTATTTATTATATTAGAATATAAAACATAAAACCAAAAAATAGAACAAAATAAAATTGTATATTCTCTGAAAAAAATAACAATGAAAACTCATAACAAGCATGCCTAGGATTCCATCTTAGGTCATATGAAATGAACATTTTAGATATGAACCTAGGTTAATCCATAGTCAAGATATTGAATTACAAACAAGCATTGACACAAACAAACCTAGCAAAGTACATTTGGCATCGACTCAAAGACATAAATTATTTGATTCATCATATGAATGTAATTGACAAGGTCATATCGTCAAATGAGTCCTGTTGTATAACTGAAAAATATGGGCACAACATCTTATTATTCATCAATTTAATAATGAACTCAATGTAACAAAATTACAACTTCATTTGGTATACTATACATGGGGATGAAAAGCTCTCCGAATTTGGTTATCTAACCATGCAGATTGACATGCACGACAGAAAATCTGGAGACTTCCCCATCAAAAATTTGTTTGACGGAATAACTCTAAGAACTTGTGTTCATTCCCATGAAGATTCTTCAGATTTTGGTTTGCCTTTAGGACGACCAAATTGCTTTGCATTTTTACTGGACAAAAGCTTCAGTCCAGCCTCCAAGGTGATCCTTTTGGCATCTACATTCTGAGTAGTCATTCACATTTAACTTCAGTTGAAAAGACACAAAATAGACAGTAATAAAATTCATATATTCCGTTGATAAACAAAATACAAAAGCACCATCTATGACAAACAAGAAAAAAACTTCAAAGACACTAAAAAGTATATGTGCACCAAGTTTGTTTTAGTAGAAATTTGATAACAATGTCAAATATCTAATCAAAGGGGATTTTGAACCCCAGATGTCTGAATATGATGGGCGGAGGTATATAAGCCTTCAGGGTTGTTATAATTGTGAGGATAAACTAAAATAGCATGCCAAACTCCAACCCAACAACAGATATACCACAAACTAATGGACCAAGAACTAGGATCCAAAAAAACAAACACTAGATGAATTCTCATTATATCTACTACTCTAGATATTTTAGTATAGGAAGGTTGACCCAAAAGAAAATCCAGGACGCACCCAAGAAAACCTTAAATGTTTACTGGTTGATGATGGTATCAAATTTATTATCAAACTTGCATCTAGCTATACTTTTATCTCACGTCCGAACCAATCCAGATTATGATAGAGTTGCAACCACCCTATTATGCATCTAAAAGTTTGACAACATAAGGCACTAAAGAAGAGTTTAGATTCAGAATGGGTCATTAATTATGCCTATTGTAAACACTTAACCTGAAAGCATGATGTTAGTTAGCCATGACCAGCCACTACCACTATGATTAATTAATAATCATTGTGTTAAGAATTGTAATACTTATGATTAAGAAGATAGAAATAAAGTTAAAAAAGAAGGGATTTTTTCAAGAAAAATGAATTCCTGAGTTCCTTAGGAATAACTTTCCACTTTATGGATTACAAAGAGTATTTCACTGATTTTAAGATGGTTCTAAAAAATCGAGACGTTGACTGAGTTATTCCTAATATTTCCGGGGGGTGTTTGGTTATATTCCTGGAATAACTTTGTATTTTTGTAGTTAAACCCAATCCAAATGGCCCCTTAGTTTCCGATGGCATAAACTTATGAATAAATCAAATTCAAATCAGAGCCAGTGGATGATAAAAGATAGAGGTCTTTTCTATGCAACCCAGTCCCCTCTGGGATAATGGGGAAGGCAAGACAGTTTTTTTCTGCTTTCACCTCGACATACTGCAGTAATAGTTCATATAATTGAAAATTTTAAGGCTGCTTAGATGTTTTATGTTTGTATCACTACTCTTAGCATCACTGATATACAAAATATGCATCAATAAGAAGAGCACAAACCTTTGGCACAGGAGAAACAGTTCGGCGATGTTTGATGGAAAATCCAAATTTTGAATGAGTTAATAGAACAGGATGCTCATCATCCGGATGATTTCCCTAGTTTCCAAAGAAAAGAATGTCAAATTATCTAATGTAGAGAAATCGTAAGAAGTCTATAAGATGTGAATTAGTAAAAACAAATCAAGAAACATCTCCTGCAGCTTACCAATGTTATCGGATATTGGAGCAGCTCGACAGCATCATTTATTGTAATAGCCTCCACATCTTTTACCTAAAAACCATTTGATTGCCACTATAAACATACTAAATAATGTAGTTTTATTCTTCCGGCATAATGGATTTTTGTAATAATGTTATAAATGAACTTAATAAAGTCATTATAAGTGGTATTGATAAGGTCATACATTTAAACTTCTATCTAAGGTCACACATACAACATCCGTACTTGACAGTACACATATTAATTCCAGTAAATGGCAAGGCATATGGCCTTATGTGCTGTTTGAATTGGTGAAAACAAATTACTCTTGTATACATGTGTCAATTGTTTTCAGCAAGTAAACCAGCTTTACACTTCGTTTTTCAGAGAAAATGATGACTAGGGAAGAGTATTGACATACATATAGTTTCAAACTAAGATCAATGCACATAACTTGTTTACAAACAGAAGTCAGTAACAGACCTCAGAAATGGAAGCTCTCTTCCGCGTACATCCCTTTTTATCCTCCCCAAGTTGGACGTAATATCCATAAGGACCATTTTTCAAAAAAATCTGGTAGATGAATTTAATAAAAAAACAAGTTGGAAAATTAATATAGAAGAATAATCACTCACAAAAATTAAAAAATATACCACATTGCACTATCAAATCAGTATAACTTTAGAGCGTTACTAAACCTTTTCACCAGAACCAGGATCAACACCTAATAACTTTGGTGGGAAAGACTTCTCTAGTTTCTCAGGAGGAGCAATTTCATCATCTTCGTCGAATAAGGTATTTGCAATGTACCTGTGTGAAGAAAGTTTTAAACGTGAGAAAAAGCACATTCTCCCTGCAGATAGTTGGGTTTTTCATTCTATTACAATTTTATAAAATCCACTCAAGGAATCTACTTCAAAGTTGGATGGAACAAACAAAGTAATGTTAGGTGGATAAAACTAATGCCTTAAAACACACTACCAAATTATCAGAGCAAGTGTTCATGTTGCAATTCACATTCATAACTTCATTAAAAAACATCTTCAATAAGCCAAATCATATGTACTCAAGTAGAAAATAGTTCTTTATTTAAGATATTTCTCATGAACAAGCCTGATACTCCCTGCAAACTCATTTGTAGCACTTTATTTATTTATTCTTTTTGGCGAAGGAAAGGATGCTTACTAAGTAGCCATCCAATTGTTATTTAATACTTACAACTACTATATATCAAACAATCTTTGTAGAAAGAATCACTTTTGAGGCCAACCACATAAACTGGTAAAAAGTACAGTCTAAAATTCTTACTTGCATTTTGGATGTTGATCACATCCAATAAAATAACCAGCACCAAATCTACTGACTTTGAATCTCAATGTTCCCAATGCACAGCTGTACAGCATTAAAGGAAACAATGTAGTTATTGTAGACGAAGAATTAGGCAAAAAATAAACTTGTAGACCATCATCAAAACTATTTGAGGTTGGTAGACAACCACCGGAGAGTACCATGACATGTTATGATAACTAATAAATCAACAAATACATTTTAAGAACCTATAACAATGTCAAAGGACGTCCTTTTGAGCTTGGATTCATCAAGACATCATCTACAACACTCAAAACCAACTTGCAAAGCTTCCAATAGACTTTCACTACTTCAGGTATTAGGCTTTATGCATACTTACTCAAAATTACACACCACATTCCATAAATGTTTAGACACGTACATGCTAAAATCATCTTTCAGTTTCAACTTTCATTTATCAGTTCATGCATGGAGTAGGTGGGATTTCCAAGATCACAATGTTTTGTGCTTCATTAAATTGTAATCATGGAAGAAGATGAAGGATTGCTAAATGTTAGACAATGCATGTAAATCTTTAAATATTTCACTGCTAGTAATAGTTCAGGTCTGCATAGAAGTTTGGACGGAATTAAAAAAGAAAATCAAATTCTTTTGAAAATAGTAAAATTTTCAAAACCTAAGGCTCTGAACATGTGAAGGTTCACATTCCTTGATACTAAAATAGTAACCTTGTTTGAGATCATGACAATTTCTTTACCAAAGGACTAATTCTAGAAATTTTTTAACATTAATTTGAAAATTCATCTTATGACCAAATTGCGTGACAAAGCAGCAATGAGAATATATTTGTGAATGATGCCACTTCCTTGGAACAATATGTTATTATTCTAAAGTCAGACATATCAAGACAAAATTTTATGCTTGTCATAAAAAAATGTGGCAGAATGATGAATGTAACAGGTCAACAAAAATAACCCAAAGAATAATAAAACAACTTATGGCTTCCTGATGCATTTCAGCACAGGATTTGGACATGAATAGAAACATCCAAATAAATATTGGCAATCATGCATATATGGAAAGCTAAAATAATATGCATGTGTAGCAAGATATATCTGTAGTTTTCTTTGCCAACACTGCCCCATAAATATTTCCTATTAAACATGAGGAAATCACAACCTGAGTTAGAAACAGAAAACAGAACAAATTATAGTATGCTCACTTTGTTGATACAAAAATAATTTGCAAAGTGATTCTATTGCCACTTCTTAATTTCTTTATTATCTCTCGTCATTTTTTAGAGCTTGGTAAGCGCAAGTGTGCAGCTATGTTGGGGTTACTGCAAAGATACGTCAATAAGACGGAACAGAAAAGATGGGATTTGTCGCGTGGTCCATATGGTTACTGCAGAATCACACCATATTTAGGATATAGAGGTGTTACTTAGAGAATGTCGTACAACATATCTATTTTTTCATTAGTGACTGAAGGATTGGATAGTATCTTTGTGGGATCCATATCCTTGAATTTTTTTTACTTCTCTTGTACAATTTCATAGATTTCCGTTTCCTTAAAAGAAGTTGGAAGGCTACACCTCAATAGTCATCTTTTTCCTTTTAAAAAAAAAAAGAAGAAATGATGAGATTTATGGGTCTGTCGAGTGATTCATAATTGATCCAAGAAAGAATTTGATGGAGGACGTAAACTATATGAAAATGAGGAGTTTTTAAGTTCCATCTAACCAACTAGAGAGATTAATGCAAGAACTTGTATAACACAATTAACCATTTCAAATGTGTTCTCTAACTTTGCAAACTCACGTAACTCCTTGTGAATATTACAGTTGCACCTAACACTCAAAAGAAATTGCACCCCATGATCAGAAAAGAAGAGGTAGCAGCCAAAGAAGATACAAGATAGGTCGGATGTGCGTAAATATTAATGTGGAAAATAAAGAGCTTTGTGAGGAAAAATGTAAAGGAGTAAGAAATTTGCACAATAGGGAAAATATGGGCAAAAGGACATTAGACATCTATGGGGGCTGCTATATAGTGATAAAATGAAGGCAATAGTTGAACAGGAAACTTTTCTCTTTTTTCTGGTGAAAGATGCGGGGACTTTTGTACAGGAGGAAGAAAGGAGTAAACCATCGAACTGATAACAGAACAGAGGATCAAGATATAAGAGGTAAGACAGTAGAACCACCTACTTCTTGGTACTTCAAATTTAAGAATTCATACCAACCTGGGACAGACCCTGCTACTAAGAGATTCAAACAATATGTGACCAAATGTCTCCTCCAACATTTTCTCTACCTACATAGCAAAGAATTCTTCTAGTCAATAAACTAAAACAGACGAAAAGGATGAGACAATGTTAACACATGAAGACAAAAAGTCCAGTACTAGGAGTAATGTACCTGCCGGATGTCACAACTACTTGCAAGATCACAATACTTGCTAAATCTCGACCAATAATCTTTCAGAAGGCCTTTCCATTCAGTTGCCCCAGCGGAAACATTATCCAGCTATTCAAAATATTGGGAGACAAGAAACACAAGATGAAAATAATCATCATCAAACATAAAACATGATTAAGTGAAACTAATCCAAAGCAGTATGTTTAGTAATATAAGCCCTCTCTACTCTTCTCAAGACAAAAATGTTTATGTAACTAGCGCAAGAAAAAGAGAAGATATATCAAGTATCAAAGAAATTCTGCTAAAAACATTGGGCATATGCATTAGCTGGAAGAATGACAGCAAGCAGTTTAAACTCGTCATATTAAGTATTATTACAAGTATTACTCAGTATTGATTCCATAAAGTCTTCTGTTAAACTATGGCCATTGTGTGATCAATACGCAGAAGAAAAGAAAAGCTTATAAAAGGGCTAGCACATTTAACTGATGCATTAAATTACCTCATTCTCCATATCAGCTGTAAAGCTATAATCAGCTACCTCTGAGAAGTGATGGGAGAGAAATGATGACACCTAAAGTTTAAATGCATCAGAAAGAAAGAAATTAAGTCAAGCATCCTGACACACATAAGATACATAGTAATAACATCATGAAGAAAGACCTGCAATGTTTTTGGACCTATTGTCCAGGCTAATCACATAAATCAAGGAATTGTGATGTGAGACATGTTTGCAGTTTGCACAAAAATTGAAAGGCAATAAAACATAAGAAGGTTTGCAAAGTTCCAACTACGTTGCATTTCTCATTTACACAAAAGGGTGCAAGAACGAAGTACATGAAACCCTTTTTTAAAACAGTGCAAATACTTGTGGACAAACAATGAACATACAAACAACACGAGTTGATGCTTAAATAGTATCACAAAATAATAATGATTACATATGTCACAATTATAAGAGTCTTATAAGGTAGTAGAGCAGATTCACATATGCAAATTCCCACCATTAACGAAGAAAAGGGGATGAAGGATAATCCATTAAAAAACATCCGAATGTATCATGAGCACAAATTGTTTCGAAACATAGATACATAATGGGATATGAAGTGATCGCTTATAATGTTTATTGTGTTTACAATTTATTAAAGTAGTGGTTATGAGGAACTCCCAAATAACTCCAAATAGTTTTTGCTCTAAATATTCTGACAAACCAGAAATAAGAGAAACTATTTGACATAAAACTAACACACATGAAGTTCAATTATTTTGCATTTTATAAATTGGTAAATAAGACAGGCTAGACAACAGATCTTACCATCCGACCACGGAATTCAGGTTGAAGAACTCGACTTTTTATTGATATGTAGTTTCTGTCCTGGAACAATAAGTCAAAAGGTAACAAGGATTAGAACGATTCATTTTTGTTTTATAAGTTGTTTTTTGAAGGGGTTGTTTTATAAGTTGTTAATATCGTTAGCAATAAAACTGTGAATAATCAGGAATAATCTATGTTCAATTATCAGCAATTCAGCATATATATGAAGTAGATAAATGTACCTTGAAGCCAATATCATTCCACAGACAAACTTTATCTAAAAAGCTGTCATTCATGGCAGCTGATATGAACTTATTGAAATAATTTTGTTTGATTTTATTATGACACAACTCTTGATTCAGTTTATTACCATGTTTTTTTTGTTTGCAATTATTATCAAAGCTGCAATTGCTTTTCTCGATCAAACAAATCTAAAATGTAAATTCGAAGTTTACCATGATTAACAGTTCATGAGCATTCTAACAATCTAACACACAAGCATTGATAATATTACATTGTGTAGTTGAACAGAAATTCCAAAGGAAATACTGATGTGATTCTTTTAAAATTACATATAAACATCTCAAATAAGATGATTAATGTTCATCCGAAAGATTTACCTGCAATACTCTCATTATGGATGCATATGTTGAGGGCCTTCCAATTCCAAGCTCTTCTAGCTTTTTAACCTTCACTCACAGGAACATCAAATTTCAACTAAGAGGACTGGCGATGGAAATTAAATTGTCCCTTAATTGGAAAAAGTACATTGAAAGCCTTTTCTCATATTCAGTAAAAAGCACCTAAAGGTGGAGGCTGCATCCTCCAAGAACACATCGTGGGTGGACATCACATTAACTAGAATAAAACTGATAATGAGAAGACAGACTTTACTAACCAATGATCCCTCAGAATAGCGTGGTGGTGGTTTTGTAGAGTGCTGATGCAGATGAACTTTAACCAAATTTAAAGGATCGTTGACCTACACAAAAAGTCGGATACCTATGATTTTTATGATATTGGGAAGTCAAGTACAAACAAAGGACTAACTTTATCTCACATTTAGGTCTAGCAATCAATGAACAAAGCAGGAGAAAAAAGTAAAGGGCCACAATAGGGAAAGAAGAAAGAGAAAAGAAGAGGAGATACTTTCAGATTCTGAAGAATCTCAAAAGCCACATCATGAGCATCCTCATCCTCAAGGTCAGCTGCTTTTGCTTGTGCCTTTGTATCCTGCAATGTTATACAAATTTGGGGCATCTTTTTTTGGAAGTAAGATAAAGGTTCAGGTTAAAGCAAGTTTCCATGATGATAATATGTTTGATCAGATAGACACAAGGATTTAAGTATTGTTCCATTAAATGTCATGTCTTCTGTCATTTCGTCAAGAGAAAGCATGATACAAGAATGCAACTTCCGAGGATGTCAGTCTATAACAGCCAAAACTGTAATATGCTTTACTTTTCCTTTCTTGCACTTCATGTAGTAGGTAAAATATTGATTAAATCCTTTATATCATTACAAGCACTTGCTGAAACGACAGCTATAATTCATGTTAGCATTCACAAACTCAATGCAGAACAGTGATTCTTCTCTGCAAGGATATGAAACTATGATAGAATTGGACATGATGTTACAGAAACTAGATGAACCCGTTGTCGATAGCTAAGAGTAACTCTCAGCCTTTATACAGTCATAATAATGTTTTGTCTTTTATTGACCAAGATAAGCTGAAAGAGAACACAATATTACTAACAAGAAACACCTCCTTTCCAAGTTCATTAATGTATTATCGGGGTGAAATAATGAATAAAAGTCGAACAACAAATATTCCAACCAATGAGGCTTTCACAAAGTTAATCAAGCATACTGAACTGTGTTCTTTATAGACAGAAAATTATGCAAATGACCAAACCTGATAGACTGCTTGATATCCGAGAAATGCAACTCGTGAACCAACTGAACGTAGCATCATGTCACCTTCAGCATTTCCAATATCAACTTGAATCTAAAGCAAGAATATGATAAACAATAAAGAAAAAAAACTTCATAAAAAGCATCAAAATAATGGCACTTTTTCAAAGTGACCGAGTGGAAATGACATCTGAGCAAATGCACTGCATTTGAATACATGATTGCAACAGAAAGACTACTAATTCAACACTTCTTTTTTTTTTTGCTTCTCGTTCTATTCTTTTTTTCCCATTATATTCTTTTGTTCATAGTTTAGGCATGAAAAATCAATATTGATTGTAAGGATCAACATTAGAACATGAGATAGACATATATAAGCAGGAAGAAACCTATATATTGCAAGATAAACTCTCAAAAATTGACAACAAACCCACACATGGGAGTAGGAATCTTCAGGAAAAATGCATTCCACTACAAGAACAAATTCACTTCTCTCTTTCAAAAAAACATATTAACTTATTTTCGTACTTTTTAATACAAAGTGATACAAAAGATATAATTGAATAAGAAACAGACCATATCATTTATGGCAGCTTCCATTTGGCAAGCCACAGTTCTGACCCAGATAAGAGTGTATAACTTCAACGAATCATCATCAAGTATGCCGACTAAGCTAGCTGCAATTATACGTGTATCACAAATTACTCATAAGAAACAGCAAACATCTGCAGAACCAATAGGGATGATATAAAATGTTCCAAAAAAAACCCAGTAAAATGTGAAGCATGCAGATTCCATGATTTTGTTCACCCCAGAGTACACAAAGTAACAATAAAGCACGAAGCTAATGCCACATCTCCCAGTCAGCAGAAATTGGAACAACACCAAATGTATACATGCTAGCAGTACAAATTATCAAGGTCAAACATTGATCACCCAAAGAAATGTACAGAAAAGTTCTACAAGTGCATTTAAACCCTTTCTTGCCTCAAGATTAACAGGCAAAAATGTGGTATACCATACAAACATCAGACCTCAAAACATGCAATATAAACTTTCCACAGACCTTCCCCTTCTCCAGTCCTTACAAAACATGTAAAAGCTTTGCTTCTTTTGAGGGATGTTGAAACTTTATAATCAACCAGACCTATCAAACCCCAGCTAGCCAGATTGGTTTGGTGTATGACTAGTGTCCCCAAATACCCATTGGTCTGAACTAGAAATTCTATCACCCATGCATGTGGAATCCAAATCTCGAGACCCATGAACCAATGGTTGATAATCAGTCATATGGTTTTCCTATGTATAACAAGTAGGAAGTACAAGTCATTCAGCTTTCAATATTTGAATAGATGAAACTAGCAAGGTTTACTGGTTTTTGGCAAGTTGTTGGGATTTCTACGATTAAAGAAACTTTTTTGCCAACCACTACATATCTCATGGATGTGCATGGTAATTTGCCTTCCCTACTATGAGTAACAGTTAAACTACATAAAGACAAAAGTATTTGTCATTTCAAAACAAATCAGCAAGAAAATTGATGACATGAAAAATATTTCTACTGTTAAGAAATTAGTATTCCGAGATAAGACTTCTTTTTCTTCTGGTATTATCATGAAGATGAAGAAAATAACGAATCTCATACACAAAAAGCAAAACATTACATGGCAACCTCCTGATATCAGTTGGTCTAATGGCTTCATGAGCTTCTTGAGCATTCTTGACCTTCTTGAAGTATTTCCTTATGCTTTTTGACGCATAATCCATGCCATACCTGTTTAGTTTTAATAGCCATTTAGACAAATATATGGCTGAAAACAATATTAAAGTAAGACAATGACTATCAGGGCTTGTTAAATGTTGTTTTCCCAAGTTCCTGGAAATTTTCAGAAAGACCAATGCCACAACTATCCTTAGAAAGATTCCAATGTATGGTTTGATATATAAAGAATAACTAAAATAGCCATCCTCATTTCAAGGAAACAGAGTTGCCTAAGTACAGCATCTCTTAATTTCCTTTTTTGAGAGGGTATTTCCTAATTTCTTTGAAAATGAACTCACACAATTGAAGGATATTGTGAAATCATCAACTACATTTAACATTTACTAATGGATCAGCATAACATGGATGATGAAAATGGAATAAATTTGTCACAAGAAAAACTAATACAAAAGATCTGAATAGGTGCTTAAACAAATATCACTTTATATTTCAAAGTAGAATGAAGCAATTAAATAAAGTAAGAAATAATCAGTCTCACTGAGCTCACTTTTATATCCACATGAAATCCAACATTTTTATCGGCTTAGACGCTTTGTGCCACTTGATTATCGACCAACCAAGCAGAAAAGAGAGAATGAACCGAAAAATGCAAAAGTCAAATATGTGCAATCATGTGTATTTCAGTTAGAAGACCTGAAAAATAATTATACTCTCACATTGACTTTTTAACAGGGGACCATATGGAAACAATAGATGACACTGAGAAATGCTTTTTGCAAGGAGTTTACGGATAGTCTGTAAGTCAAAATTTTGGAAAATCCCATAATGGAACTTAATTTCTTATTGAATGAAAGTGTTTTTTTTATAAAAAAAACAAAAGGTAGAATTGTTTGTCGAGAAGATCACTCACCTTTCTTTGACCAAGGAATGAATGGCCTCAGCTGCTTCATTTGAAACCTTGAGACAGGTGAAGAGAAGTATTACACTATTGAAAATGGTGTCAAATAGGGTAGCATGAACAAAAGAGCACCTCAAATAAACAAATAAGCATATAATTTATTAGCATATTAGTGGACACAACTTTTTTTTTTTTTCTGAAAAGGTAGTGGACACAACTTTTAAAGGCCAAATGTCTTGTTTTTGTGAGAAGGGATGGCTCCAAAACTTTATCAGCCATCTGTTTGTATTGAAAACTAATGATGTCGAATGTAATGCACAAGCATAAAAGAGAAACCAGAAACAAAAACGAGAGTGGTCGGGAGAGTCTTTGTTCGTGCCAAAAATATGAATTGTTACATGGTATAAATATACAGGTATAGATCATATATAAAGATCCAATACTTTAACAGTAAAACGAGAAAAAGAAACAGAAAGCAGTGTTATCTTCCACTTTTTAACTATCCATATCTATATTAGCCCATTTGACTCTATGGCTATGGCAAAAGGATAACAAAGTTCTGATATAGACACCAAATGTTTTATCAAGTATATTACTACCAAGCTATCATGGACTCAATTATATTAATCATCGTCTTTGGGAGAAAAAAAATTAGAATAATCATCATAACCATGTTGCAGATTCGGGTGTTTCTTACGTGTTCATGTGTGGCCATAACCACGAAATATACCAAGGAATTTGGGATATCATGTTCTCCAAAGCGTGACTATAACTATGTGAGATCTAATATAAGACTACTGTTGACCTCTCAAACAATTCAGATGTTTAGAACGTGGTTTAAAAAAGAAGGAAATGTCCAAAATAAAGATAGACACATGAAGTACATATAACTAGTTTCATCAACCCTTCAAAAACAAAAGTTTTGTCAGCACAGTGGTCTCATCAGGATGATACACATTACAGTGCATGATATAATTTTTGCTGTAGTTTTCTCCACGGAAGATTGATGAGGCTCTCCATGCATCTTTCAGAAAATTGTAGATATAGGAGAAAATAACAAATGAAAGTAAACTAGTTTCAAATTGAAGATAGCTCTGCTGTTTATATTTATCACAGGGTATCAAGATGATTTATGTGGAACCAAACATAGATAAAATGATAAGCAATATGAATTATGACCAATCAAACAGGAAAAATACCAAATGTGTAAAAATGCAGTTGTGCTTTGTGATAAAACATACAGTCAGAAATGAAAAGGTACATTGATATTAGGACATGTATGTCCAAGAAAACCACAAAAAAGATAATAATTTCCCCATCTCAAGACTTACGAACATGAGAATAACTAAAAAGATTTTGGTGAGGTTTTAGTCATCAGGTACGCCGAGGGAACGCGATGGGGAGGAAAGGGCAAGCGCTCGCCTGAGGTACGCCGACGCCGTCGGTCACCGGCAGCTTGCCGCGGTAGGTGACGAGTATTTCTCCGCTCCCTACCCCACGCTGCCTGGTGTCCGTCCCGGTGCGGTGGCACCTAGGGCTCATCCACCTTTTCTCTCCTCTCCGGTGAACGTCCCCCTTCTTCTCACCCGCAACCAGCCCTGAAAGATCCGAGCGATGAGGGCGGCCCTGACCTAGCGACGGTGCTGCACTCCCCGGCGCCGGCAACCCCTGCCGGCGACGCCCCACAAGCAAAAGCCTCAGGCACGCCCTACCGGCGGCGCCACCAGCATCAGTCTCGTCCTCCAACGCCATCAGCCATGCGACGAAGGATCCAAATGGCTGGGGATGACTGGTTCAAGTACTCGCCTTCACCCAGGAAT
>LTAE01011172.1:0-15662 GCA_001647135.1 Pontederia paniculata
CTTGGGTCGACCGTATATGCCTCCTCCTCCATACACTTTGCTGTTTATAAAAAACCTCCTCCTCCTTTGACTGGTTGACCGTTTATATCCTTAGGACGCCCGCTGTACACATATGATTCTTCATGATGTGTATTACGTGTGCAGTGGTCGTCCATTCCTTTAGCTCAGGTCGACCGCTGTACTGAACTTGTCTATGTCCTGTTACAGAATTCAGCTCAACCAAGTTCATTAGTACAAACTGAGTTCACTTACAAATTTGTGATCATTCAAAACCAATCTTGGGATCCTAGATTTAACAATCTTGAGTGAAGGAATACTTTGCCAATGATTTCGATCCAAAAAATATTTTGCTTCAATGTCCAACATGTTAAGATAGGGATTTTTAGATGTTGTAGAACTCATTTTGTTATGAAAATTGGACACAAGCACAACAATTATCAAACAAATGATTAATCAGTGTAAAAAGATCAAAAGAATGATTACTACGGCGAATGCAGAAAAATGATCAAACGAACGATTAATAAGTGTAAAAAAAAATCAAACTATATGGCGAATGCAGAAAAATGATCAAACGAGATCGTCGTAATATTAAATAGAGAAAAATGATCAAACGAGATCGCCGCAAATGCAGAAAGATGAAATCAAAAAATCAGGTCCAAGCGAGAAAAAAATGAGGAAATTCAGGCGAGAAAAAAAATGAGAATAAACATAACTGGCTCACCGTTGATTCGAATGTCGAGGAAACCTTGATAGCCACTGTGAAGGATCGTGATCGCCGCTGTCGCTAGGGTTCGAAAAGGGGGAACCGACGACATGTGCGAGTCGGCGTATTAGATCGTTTAAATATTGTAAGGCGAAAGGGTAGGATGATAATTTGATAAATCTAAAAAACAAAAAGTCAACATTCAAACGGACGACATGTGACGATGATAGTGGAGTGTCAGAAGCATTTAAGTACAAGGGGGTCGACGGAATTTTAAAAACTTAGGGTTATATGCAAAAATCGGTGATAGTTGAGAGGGTGTAAGAGGAAATATCCCTAAAAGAATTTGGTGCACAAAAATGGCTATCCAAGTACCTCTCATAAATGCTAAATTCATCATCAGATGGCAAGTATAATAAAATAAAAGTTTTCTTGTGACCTTTGTATAAATTGACTAGTGAGAGAAATTTTTATTTAGTATATTTTTTAAAGAAAAAAGCCTTATAGTACAAGATTAAAAAACATTTTTCATTCACTCAAAAAATTTTCATTACAAGTTGTTAATGTTTTTGTTTCGACAATTTGATCCAGAAAAAAAAAATCCCTCTTAAGGTTACAGTTAAACCATGATATGATTCAACACATAATGCAGCTGCATCCATCTCCTCCACCTCCTTGGTGGCCTTCAGTTGCATCATCGTCAGTTCCACATGCATATCACCCTCCCTTTTCCCCAACTCCCATTAGATTGTACTATAATTTTACACATTATATTTTTATAATCATATTACTTTGCTTATGTTAAAAGTATAGATTTATCATACTTTTTTTATAATTATTTGAAATAAGAAAAAAATATAAAATGATGAGTTCATTATTGTATAGTAAGATTAACAATTATATTTTGATTTGATTAAAAGATATTTGAGTGTTTGTAGTGGTGACCTATCATAAAGTTTCTATAGGTTATGATTGACTTTATTATTTACACACAATGATTAAATTTCATTTTTTTTAGATCAAAATAATTGAATTTAATATAATAATATATTTTGGCTTAACTATTTGATAGTCATTATAAAAAATTGTCATGATAAAGTACATTTTAAGTTTATTTATACAATATTTGTATCATAAAATAATTTTTTGAGGCCAAAGTGATTAAATTTAATTCTGAGATTTATTTGACTTAACTATTTATTTGATAGTCATCAATGAAAATTTATTTTGTCAAAACATTAGAATATATCTTAATGTGAGTTAAACCATTGTTTGCATCAAAAGTTAATTATTAATTTATGTGATGCATGAGACTTGTATGTTTGAACATGTTTTATTATGTGATTGGTATATTTGAATAATTAAAAAATATCGACAACATTTTCAATCATATAACTATACATTTATAATTTTATAAATTATATTTAGTAGATGACATCATTTTTGTAATTAAATATAAAAGATAAATTGCATTTACTTATTCAATTAGGGTGACAGAATATTATTGTAATTCATTCTTGATTAACTCATAGGGATTGATAAATTTATTTATTCTATTATAAAAGTGAAGGCATGTAATAAAATGTATATTAAAATCTTTGCCACATGTAAATTTTAACGACACATAAGTTCATGTCTATTTTTTATATGAAATAATTATGCATGTACGTTTTTTTATGTGTCTATGTATATATGTTTGATGTGTACATGATTTTCCAACAATTGTAAAACTTGAAAATGCATTTGAAACTTTTTTATTTTTAATTGTGATTGATTTTTATAATGTTTATTATGTTACATATCATGGAGTTAGTGGCAGTCAAATTAATCATCATTTTAATATTGATGATATTTCACTTTAAATGATATTTTGGTTATTAAATGAAGCGAAACAAATTCCATTCATCAAGTAAAAGAAGAATTATTTACTACTTGCAATACTTATTATGAAAGTGATTTTTGGAAGAAAATGATATAAAGAGAATATGTTTTTTTTATGAAACATATATGTACTTGTTTATTAAAGGAGTTTTATTTTATTTTAAGGTGATATCATATTTGATTGAAGAATTTGTTGTTTGATTTTGGGTTGTTGAATCTATCTCTCTCTTTTTCTCTCTTTATATATATATAATATATATATATATATATATATATTCGCTAAAATTGTGATAATTTAAATTATGTTATTGACTAAACATACAAAAATGAGATTTAAAATAATGTGTTGTTGAACAAAATTATTTAATTATTAAAGGAGCACATTAAATGTAACTATTTGTTTATAGAATAAATCCGTTCAACATATTTCACTAATTCTTTAAAATCAACATGTCATAATTATTAAAAAGAAATGTAACTCACATGAGATGTTCAATTATGTAACTTATGTTTTAAACTATTGTATTATTACTATGTGTTTTTCTTTTAATTGGTATACATGTATTGTGAGAATGCCACATTTTAGGGAAGGGTTTAGAATAAGATATATGCTTGTTCAAATAGAATAATAATTTCATATTTGAGACTTCGAAGAGAAATTAAAATTATATTATAATACAAAGAAGGTACTACTTGTTTGATAAAGTACATACCGCTAATATTTTTGTGTAGTTTTTTCTGTGAAGTATATGAGACCAATATATAAAATTAATTACAATAAATGATCTGACTAAGTGAAATAATATTAAAATTTAATATTTGAATTGGAATTTCATATACATATTTAATTTTAAATTCATATGGTCAAAAGTTATTATATTAATTAAACTATTTAAGTGATATTGATTAGTTCCTATAACTACTAAAATGATTAGTTATAAATTATAATAATTTCATATAATAACTTCCTCAATCAGAAAAAAGTCTATAAATATTCTTAAAGAGCAAGGTCCTTAATTCATACTAACACTTACATATTTTCATACTCTTGAATTAGAAGATCTTGCTACGGATATATTATGGGTTTGGATTATAGCTAAAGGTTTAAGTGCATGTTTCATTTACATATTTTTGTGATTTTACGTATATTTATTCCAACAAAATTTCGATAAGAAAAAGATATCACAAGATCATTGAAAAAAAATCATGTGAAGGCTTATTGAAGAAAAGAAACAGGAATACAAATCATAAAGTTTTTTTTGTATCTTCCAATATTTTTCTTTCCTTTCTGTTGATATAAAAACGCTGCCTTTTGATATGTGTGGTAGGAGAATGACAAAGTAACGAGAAGCACATTTTCGGAAACGATACTCGTCTCGCCTTTGCGGGTTAATTTATGTGCATGAAAGTAATACGTCTTTATTTCTACTGTTCGGGCATTTGTTTTTCCGTGAGTACATAATTCGATACTAATTAAGAGATCAGACGAGCGAGAAGCTACTAGTCAAGAGTTCGAGTAAAATTGAATTTCGATAAGAGAAGATTGTAATATTGAATTACGAAAGCATTTAAAAGATATTTGCTTTTAACGTTTATGTTCTGATACTATGTTATTGTAGTATAATAATGCCTTTCTAATATTAAAATTAAGGGTGAAACATAAAATAAAATAAAATAAAGTGGAAGGTCAATATATTGTACCACCATATGCTTTTTTTATTCTCCAATGAGTTACAAGTAGTGGCCCCAAATCTTGATTCTAAGCCCATGGATGAACTCAACTGGTATAAGTAACAATTGGGCATTATTAAATGTATCCTAAATTGAAGATATTATTTTAATTTTAATTATTTTAATATTAATAAATAGTAACAAAATAAATGGTTGATTAGATTATTAATAAATTAATAAAATAATAATAATAAATAACAAAGTTGTCTATCATATAAATTATAATTAATAATGAAATATTTTGAAGTTATATTAAAGAATAAATTTCAATATGATAGCAGTTACTCAGCATGCCGAACAGTGCACATGTCCTTTGTCCTAGCGAAAATAATTCGTCATACAAAATACGAAAAGCTAGTTATACTTTCTGCTATTTGTGAGGGATAATCTTATTTTGAAATAAAGTTACAATATTGTGTAACGCGTTACTCATATTCTTAATTAACAGCTCAACACAAGCAACTCGAAATGATATTTTATTATTATTTTATGACTTCGACAAACTTTTCAGGAAAAATAGTAAGTGTGTGCACACTTTTTTTTTTCTTTACCTTATTTTGTACCCGACTGGAATTAAGTCAATTACATATTTGCATTATCTACCAACTTAAACTTTTAGACTTATTAGGTATACGATACCTTTCGAAATAATATTAAAGCATTTTTTTATTTCGCATATGTTTTAGTAATTTATCTTTTATTAAAAAAAAGAAACTGATAAATAGTTCTATTATTTCGAAGAAAAAAGAAATTTTATGAATAATACCTCCATTTTTATTGATGAAAAAGAAATGTTATGATCTGATAATTGTAGCTACGTGGATGCTTTAGCCTCCTTTGCAGAAAAGAAGTGAAACAACACTTGAAAATAGAATAGATCCTGAATTAATCTGATGTGTTATTGAACCAATTAAGATATGTGAACCGATAGTTTCGATTGTGCAGAGTAAGCTTGGCACTGGGTGCCTTGACTACTATCTTTAGTTCATGCATGGGTAGCGCAAGGGCATCTCAGGTTGCATTCGTCTTGATTTCGAGAGCACTCGTAGTAACCCAGGTGTTGGTCGCCATGGCAGAGTAGATTTTCGGTACGCAATGGCTCTTAGTGGCTACAACGTTGTCGCCTCGCACCCACAATGCCATGGGGGAGAAATGAGCGGGTCTATGCGTGAGATGATTTCTCGGGACCAAGTAGGGGCACAAGCAACACACTAGGATCTAGGGCGCGATTGGGCGTGGATGAAGGGTGCATGCGGTCGTCCCATGGTGGTGAAGCATCAAACACGGCGTGTGATGAAGAGGCGATTCACGTGCCAAGACATTTCACGGTCCGTAATGCGGTGGTCATGGCTAAGGAAGTTCTACAGTAGAATATCACGTCTGTGAAAGACATTTCACGGCCCGTAACGATCCGTTTCACAATTGTGAATGTCATTTCAAGGTCTGTGTCAGTCCATACGTGAATTTTTAGCTTCAGTCACGATCATGAAACTCATTTTCACGGCCCGTGATAACCTCAAGATCAATTTTTAGTTGCGATCATGGTCATAAATAAAAGTTATTTTATGGGCCATGGCAATATGAATTTTTTTTAAGCTTCAGTCACAAACGTGACGATCTTATCACGGGTCGTGAAAAATAATTCAAATTGAATTAAAATTTCATTTTGAATCTGTTAAACTTATCTTTTGATAATTTTGACTCGAGATTTAGTTATATCTAATGAAAAATAAAGTTTGACATGCTAGGACTCCTCACATATGTTGGAAATATGTAAATAAATCCCAACTCCTCATTGTTGGGATATGCAACAAGCCTATATTTCATGCCACAAGTCTGAAGTTTATACTACAAGCTTAGAAAAGAGCCTAATGCCTAAAGAAGAAGAAGAAACTCTTCACATATTTTGGAGAAGAAGATTATCAAAGTGTCTTAGTACTTGTTTATTTTATTTTTATTCTTTTCTCTCTCATTCTGAAGAATGAACTCAATTTATAATTTTTTATTTATTTTCTAGAGTGAACTTTATTATAAGGGAAGCCGATTGAACCCTTGATTTAATTAATTTTAGTTCTTTGAATTTCCTATAAGCATGAATGTTGTTAATATTTTTTCATTGATTATTTGAAGTCTTGTCTTATTAGCATCCTAAATAGGAATAGTAGATTCTTGTGTCTCTTTGATTTTTGAGATTGATCTCTGATTTTTATTTGAAGCATTACATGTCATACCCAAGTAGCATTATCGAAAGAAATATTTAGATGTGTGATTTATTAGATTGACATCATAGAGATAAATGATTAATAATCTAGAAAATATATTTTAATGCATCTTGACTTTTCCTATATAAGATTGACATCCTAGAGTAACAGTCAAGTCTATCTAGAAGGAAGATAGTTGATTATCAAAAATCATAATTTGGATAGATCCTAATCCACACAAGAGTTTGAGTTGAACTGAAATTTGATTAATCTTGTGATGAAACAGAGTTTATCCCTATTTTATCTTATCTCATCTTGAGTCAATGCTCATTGTCATTGCAATTTTATCTTTTCTTTTATTTTATCTTTTCTGAATTCATTTTTATCTAAAAATCCATGTTATCTTCTATTAGATGGTGGCATTTGATATATAATAATATCAATCCTCGTGAAAAAGAAACTCTACTCACTTTTTCTATTACTTGATACGACTAGTGCACTTGTTAGCAAAATTTTCCTATTATATTAGCACGCATCACATCCCTAACTGGGCTACATTCTCGAGCAGAAACAAATATTTATTCAAAGTTGAAGAATTATAAGGTAGGATCCCCAAGACTCTCCCTCTGGCTCTAGAGCGGCGATAGGCGATTTGCATTGACCCAGATAGGATTACTCCGTTGGAGATAACATATCAAATTTACAGATAGGGATACAATTAAGGTTACATCCCCTCAATATTTATAGCCTCTAGATGTTGGACTTCTAAATCAATTGAGAATCTCAAATCCAAAGATAAACAAAATCCTAAAATAAAAAATGGAGTTGTAAACAAATAGGCTACAAATTCTAACTCCAACTACAAATTCCTATAGAAATTCTAATCAAACTCTAACAGATTTCCTCTTTGATTTGAATTCCTCTTATAACAATATATCTATTATATTCTGCCAACAAATATGGATAAGCATGACTTTCATGGCCCACTCATCGCGGATACAGTTCGCCTGACCTCCTCGCCTGCCTGACCTTATTGCAAGTTCAGATTTGAATTCCTCCTATAACAATACATCTATTATATTCTGCCAACAAATATGGATAAGCATGACTTTCATGGCCCACTCATCGCGGATACAGTTCGCCTGACCTCCTCGCCTGCCTGACCTTATTGCAAGTTCAGATTTGAATTCCTCCTATAACAATACATCTATTATATTCTGCCAACAAATATGGATAAGCATGACTTTCATGGCCCACTCATCGCGGATACAGTTCGCCTGACCTCCTCGCCTGCCTGACCTTATTGCAAGTTCAGATGGACAAGATTTGTCTGCAAGTTCAAATGGACGCGGTCCGCCTGGTCCATCTGAATATTCATCTTGATCGGCGCTTCCAGATTTGTTTCATTCATAGATCAGCTGATGACCAACCATCCGCATGGCGTAAGCGCCTAACTCTACAAAAAAACCCTTGCAATGACGCCCTGCCTATATGGCGCTGCGCAACTATGCACAAACTCGCAGCCCGCCTATGCGGCAAAACCTTGCATATGCGACTTCGCACAACGGCATGCCCACTTGTGCAATATCATGCCCGAGTGTCGTCACCCTATCTATTCGGTGCCACACGATTGCATGCACTCGATAGTGCGGCAACACGCAATCGCACGGTGGCGCCCTGCTTGTGTGACGCTGCACGACTGCACACACCCCTATAGTGGTGCCTTGTCTTTGCAACACTGTCATTTCCACTCCTGAACTTTTCCTCACGAAGTTGTGTTGATGCCTTCTCTTTGTCTAATAAATGATAACTAATGAATCTTGCTCTCATAATGGAACGTCACCTAACTCTGATACTAGTTTGTTATGAATGGTACCAAAGCTTAAAGCTCGTATACTAGTTTGTTATGAAAATTGTGCGAGACAAAAGAATCAATGCAAAAGAGAGGACACTATAGATTTAATGAGGTTCACCCTAATTGGACTACGTCCTCAGACAGAGATACATATGTTTTCAAAGTTTGAGAATTACAAACATAATATCACCTCAAGTGCCCTATAGGGAGGGTAGGATTCCGAAGACCCTCCCATGGGCTTTAGATGAAATTTCTCCCATGGGGATGACATATGAAGTCTATATATGGTGATACAATTGTGGTTACATCTTCCACTTATTTATACCCTTTGAATCCTCGATCCTATATCAATTAAGAAACTTCAAATCCAAGAGATAAATAAAATCCTAACAAAATAGAAAAAAGAATCATAAATAAATAAGCTACCAATTATCACTCCAAAATCCAAATTCCTACCTGAATTCTAGTAAAACTCAATCAATTATGACTTGAATTTCTTCTATGAGAATACAATATGTCATACTCTATCAACAAATTTGGATAAGCATGACTTTCATGGCCCGCTTGTCCATGGATGTAGTTCCCTTGACCTCTCGTTCGTCTGACCTCTTTGCAAGTTTAGATTGATGAGGTCAGTGTGCATGTCAAATGGATGCAATCCACATGGCCGTCAGGAGATTCATCCTAGTCGGCGCATCCAGATGTAACCGTTCGCATGGTATGAGCTCCCAATTCCGTAGCGGCAGCCCACGTACCCTGCCAGCATGCACCCACACGACGGCATCCTTCCTATGCGACGCAGCACGACTGCTCATGCAGGGGTGGTGGCACCCTACTTGTGTAGCAGAATGGGCCCACGTTGTGTTGCCTTGCCTTTGTGGCTCTGTACAGCTGCGCTTGCTTGCTTGTGCCACTTACGCGAGCTCCTATGCAGCAGCTCATGCCTGTGGGTGGCACCTTGCCTGTGTAGCACCACCATCTCCACTCTTGAATTTGTCCTCACAGAGTCACATTTACGCCTTCACTTCGTTTGATGGAGGATCACCAATTAAACTCGCTCTTAAAATGTATCATCACCTAACTCTGGTACTAGTTTATTATGGATGCTACCAAAACATAAAGCTCTTATATTAATTTGTTGCAAAAATTGTGCGAGAGAAGAATAAACATATAAGAGAGGACATTAAAGATTTAATGAATTTCACCTTTGACCGATTGCGTCCTTGGGAAAAACATATATTTATTCAGAATTGGATAGTTACATACAAAATATTCTTCTAAGTGTGAGGATAGGATCTACTAACCCCCCTTGGGAACTAAAGAGGCGGAGCAAGCCACCCTAGATGAAATTCTCACTCCAAATTTTAGTTCCTAATTGAATTCTAGTCAAACACCTTAGTTCTCCCTCTGTGGGTCAAGCTTTGCTCAAGGTCCTTTGCCGCTCAGCACCACGAGTGGGGCTCTACGAAGATGTCCAAAAAATTTCATCATTTACCACATGCCTGTTGTCAGCTGCTTGGGCGCTCAACGACGAATGCTCATGCGATGCACCAGTGATGGTAGCGTGATGGTTAGCATGCAGATTTTCACAAAAAAATATGGAATTTATTTTTAAAATCATCATAACTTGCATGTGATTAGTAGATTGCAAGCATGATTCGATTCGAAAATGGTCTAAGATGTTCGAAAAAGATTTTGCCTGCCTACCGCCTTGTCACCGCCTGGGCGGACCCTCAGCCCGCCCGAGGAATCGGCGATGCATGCCCACGCATGACGCAATGGCGAAGCGAATGCTATTTTTATCAGATATCAAAGCAGCAACATAGTGTCATAAATCTTATTCATTTCTGAGAAAAGATTAGTTCACTAGGTATATATTACTAACAAGTGACGAAGAATCATAAGGTGGATTTGTCATATTGGATACTTATTACTTTAAATATGTGCAGAAACATACTGGAGTTTTCAGGTTTTTGAAGCGAAGTTCCTTCGCCACCTCTTCCAGAACCGGAATGATTATTCCTGCCCGATGGGTCTACATTCATCCCTGAATCCATATGATATAATATTTAGCCGAAAATATTGGCTTTAATTATATTCCTCTCGGAAAAGCTTGTATATATTTTTCCATTCAACCTCTAGAAATTTCAGTAAAACAAGGTTTCATAACTTTTGTTCTAACTTCTGATACACTATAATTAGTACTTAGGGAATTTCTGATTGTTTGTGGCTAGGCACTAAGAGCTGTAAGAAAATTTAGCTTTTAGAGTGCTATCTAAAGTTTTTTTGTTCATCTATATATTAGTACTATCAATCTAACTCCACTAACACTCCTCTTGTATGGTTTCCAGTAGCAGCTTCCAACTTGTTGAGTAGCTCAAACTGCCGTCTTCATGCTCCTCTTTAAGCATCAGTAGTACGTCCTCGACGTCCACCTTCTTCAAAAGCAATTCATGGAGTTGTTGCTTTGTCAAAACCACCTTAATTCTCTTGCATGATCTGCTGTTGTCCTCCAAATTCTTCATCCCATCGCCACTTCTGATCAGAGGATGGAGGAAGTAGACTTTACCTGTCTGTAGTTCATGGTCCGACGGGCAGATGTGAGGCGTGCTTCGACACGCCGACTGCGAAGCCATCGAATTTTGATAGCAGATTGCTCATGGACATCGAGGTGTCGTACTCGAGGACCTTGCCGTCGGCCTTTACGATCTTAAGGGGTTCGGCGTCCTTCATGTATCCATGGCTCGTGTTTAGTCTCCCTGCAGTTGCAATATTGGGAACAACAACACAATTGCCCATGTTAATTGAGAATGTAGATGTAACGCCCCAAGAAGACCACCACGCCATGCGACAGAATACCCTCCTGGGTGCACTATGCAATACTTCATAATCTTCACTTAAATGTTGACTAACAAGACTTGGTCAACTAAATTGCAGAATAAATAAAAGCTTTAAATCTCCAAATCTCTTTTTATAACATAAAGAAAAATATGTGGAAGTCTTACATCATAATAATGTCTCAAAAAGTCTAACTAGAACAAGTCAATAGAAAATACTAAAAGGAGAGACACTATGGATCACTAGACATGTGCAAAGTCAGCCACCACGAGCATTAGTCGTCGCATGCACCACCAACATCCTGTACTACAGACTACTCACCTGCAGGATCCAATACAGGGAAGAGAAGTATTCATGAGCTATGAAGTCCAATATGTAAGGCAATCAATAAATAATCATGTCATGATAAATAAAAAGAAATATGAATAAGCTAATGATAAAAATCATAAGGTCAATTATTCCTTTCCTTAGCTTTCTTACATTTCTTACTTGTCTTTCATCATCTTGATCATCATGCTTTCATATATCATCATCTTTAAGTTTACATCTTTCATAATATCATCCTTCATAACTTATCATCTTTCATCTTTCTTAACATCTTTCATACTTAACATCTTTCACAACTTAGCCTCAAGAGTGAGCTATGACTAGGGCCAAACATCAATCACTCTGAGCATACTTTACATAAGAAGTGAGCTATGGCTATGACCAAACATCAATCACTCTAATTATTATCTTTACTTAAGGAGTAAGCTATGGCCAAGGCCAAACTTCAATTACTCTACATCATTATCATTTTCATACTTCATTATTTATCTTCATCTTTAATTATTACATCATCATGAATCAGTCATCAATGAATATCATCAATCAATAACTTAATCCTCTAATGCAGTATGCAAATGTAATATTTAGACCAAGTGGTNGGTTGCTTTGATGACTTTGAATTGCTCATGAGTGTTGGAAGTCTCGTCATAGGTCAATGGGGGTGCACAAGCCATGACCAACATAGGATGATCGAGAAATTCTTTCGTTGAAGGGCTGAGAGAAGCCAAGCAACAGGAACTGGGTGACAGCTGTCCTGCTCGTCCTATCTTAAACATCATTGTGCTCTCAAAACTTAACGATATATGACGACCTCATTTAATTTAGATGAAGCATGGTGACCCTTTATCTTGTCCACATAATTAATCCTTAATGTTCACAAGACATGATATAATATCAAATAAAACTTCTTTCCAATATTTAACATAACTTCTTCCTTAATATTTCATCATCCATGGCTTAATTAAAAATAATCTCAGCATCTTCTTCATCAAGCCATTTCACGGTCGTGACACTCGACTTCATAACCCATGATGTACATATCACGGTTGTTATGGTTCCTTCATACCGTTCTTCACGGCCCATAACGTATCATCACGGCCCGTGAAGTTCCCTCCATGGACGTGAACCCAATTCACGGGCGTGAGGGCTTCCCATTCACGGTCATGACTTACGACCGTGACTCGGTTGCAATGACGTGCTTCGTTCCTATTCATCATGACCCGCAACGTATCATCACGGCCCGTGAAGTTCCCTTAGTGGTCATGAAAGAGTTCACGGGCGTTAGAGCTTTCTCCATGGTGAACAGGCGATTACTTTCATGGTCTGCAGCCAGAACTTCACGACGTCCTTCGTAGGCATCACGATCCTTCACGGCGCAGCATCTTCTCGGGTGTGAGGCAACCATCACGGCTCGTAATCTTTGATTCATGGTCGTGAAGTCTATCTCACAGTCCGTGACAGAATACTTCACGGCCGTGAAGTCCCTATCACGGCCCGTGACGGGACACTTGGCGTCCGGCTCATGATTGTGAGGTTCGCACTCGGCCATTACATTGCAGTCAAATCATGAAACCATGTTTCATGGCTGTGATGTCGTAGAAACATACATTATATTCGTTTATATTTTTGCAGGATTAATTCTAAGTATTTCTAAGGTTAATCCAGAGTTAAAATTCTACTCTTAACAATTTTTTTTAATATGAACCCTAGCATGCAATTTATTCAACATGAACATATTTATCTAAAGGAATCCACCTATTTACATATCGAAACCTGAGGGTTGTTCTTTGTTCTTCAATTACGCCTTCTTGATATCTTCTAGTGCTCCTGATTTCTTTCACATTCTTCTATAGATTTGGGTGTGGTTCTAGGATGAGAGAAGGGAAGAGGGAAAGACAAAGAAATTTAGGAGATAAAAATCTTACCTAGAGAGAAAATTTGGTGGCTAAGATTTTGAGAGAGAAGGTAAAATTATGAGTGCTCCCCTATGGTCTTATTTATAGACATAGAGTATAGAGTTTTCTAATTTAATTCAAACTCAAATTTTAAATTTGAATTCTAAAATTTAAACCAACTAAATAATCTCATCTAATAAATTCTAAAATTTAATTGATTTGAATACGTGAATCCACCTTGGAAGGACATCATACAATTAAATTTAAATTCCGAACTTTCTATTTGAATTTGAATCTTAAGATTGAATACATTTAATTATTATTTAATTAAATCTTTTTATTTCCTTTTTAAAAAGTTCTGGGTATTATAATAGAAGAGGAAGCAATGGTCTCGTGCGTGTGGGGCGTTTGAGATGAGCAAAAGATGAGTTGCACTTGGTACTTATATAGTACATGTGTTAGAGGAAATGCAGGCTTTGGACTGGTAAGCATTGTGGTGGTAGTGGGTGCAACGTTGCTTTTTCTTTCACTTTTTTTAATTAGAGGAAATGTTATGAGAGGGATATAGTAATATATAAATGAATTTAATATAATAAATAATTAACATATAAGTAGCAATAATAAATTTATATTTCGAACTCAAAGTTACTAACTTTAATTTATCATATTCCTCTTGTGAACTATAATAATTTTTTACTTCACTTCTTAATTAAATTTTAATATTATTTATTTACCTTCACTCAAATTTTAAAACGCTTTCAGTCAGTAATGGACTCAGGAATAAAAGTTAAAAAGACCAAAATATATAAAAATAAATTTTAAAAAATTAAGAGGGACCAAAATTTGAATCTCAGATTTTAAGAAATTAATCTTAATCATCTATCTACTACACCCGTTAAATAATTATATTATTTTATTAATATCAATTTTATTTATTAACTATAACTATTAATATATACATATATATATTTTTTATATATTGAAAATTTGAGAAGGAGGAGGGCCGAGACTCATATTATATGTGGGTCCGTCCTTATTTTTGCTTTAACTCTAAATGTTTAATTTTTTTTAACTCAGTGTTTTTTTTTCTTTTTACCCTTATTAGTTTGTTTTGTCTATTTGACTTGGAAAAAGACCAAAGGCATAATGATTGTGTGGCAGAGTAAAAGAAGGCATAAAAAAAGACAATGGGTAGAAAAGCATGATCAATTTTGTGGGATTTCAAACGCGCATGCAAATGGGTCAGCTAGTGGAGGTGGAGGGAGATGGTGGTGCAATAATGGTCACTCTCAATATTCTATCTTCTGCTCATACAAGCACTATATCTTTTTTTCTGATTCATGCATAATATATACATACAATGAATATGATACGTACATACCATCCCGAAACTTATGATGGCGACCTTTGTAATCTTTCAAAATATCATGTTCTTTTGTTATTGCACCGGGAAATAACTTCGGGATGCGTTTGGCAGGCAAAATTAGAGATTAAATTGTCAAACGGGTTAAAAAGAATATCAATCCCTAATCAGCCATCGGGCACAACCATCGGCAAAATTGAATAGTTGATGATCATTGAAACTATTTTTTGTGTGTATCTTGTTGTAGGATCCACGCCATTAATAATACACAGAGAGAGAAAAAAAAAAGAATGCCGATGATAAAGTTGTGCGGAGTCAACTAGTAGCAATAGAAAGGGGATGAGATCAATTTCGGTTAATTAAAACTAATAAAAAATAGTTTAAGTAATAAAATCTTAATCATTTTAGTATCGGAGCAAGCTTGATGCTAGCAAAAATATACATATTTCATGCACCTCAATTAAGATATTTTTTATAGTTTTGATCATTGAATGCATTAATTTTTATGTTTATTTCTTTATATTTCTTTGAGTCATTGTTGTACCCTAGTTCAATGTTTATTTTGCAGATTATACACTTTTTGAGGCAAAAGAGCAATCAAAAGAAGTTACACACAATTTGAAGTCAAATTCAAGTCAAAAGATGATGGGATATGAGAGATAATGCATTATTCCTACTTCAACTAGGAGTTGATTAATTTTTTGAAGATTCTCAATTAAAAGGATTCCTAGCATTTCCTACTTCAAATAGGAATTGGTTCACTTGAGAAAATTCAATTGAAGGAGGACTTCCAACTTTTCCTATTCCAACTAGGAATGATTCTTTTGAAGAATTTGACTAGGAAAAGGTGTCAAACTTCATGGAAAAG
>LTAE01011174.1:0-12301 GCA_001647135.1 Pontederia paniculata
ATTTGCCAATATCCTTGCCACCAATAGATAAATAGAATTAGATAGTCTTGATTCTTTGGAAAGCTGATAAAGTTCTATAAAATGCTCAATCTAAATCAGATGGTAAGTAGGTCAAATATTGATGTAAAGTTCAGTGCATATAATTTTACCTTAAACTTACAGACCTTCACTATTTTGTATATAACGTTTCACATAGATATTGAAATTAGACAATTCTTGGATGTCAAAAAAGCTAACAGAGTTATCTACAATTTATGCATTCATGTCTCAATCTAGATCTAAATAGAACATAGACAAATATTAAGTTGAAACTTCAGTGCATATAATTTGACCTTGAAACTTTCACACACTTGCCCCATTCTAATGTGCGCATATATATTTTCCAAAATTTTCATAAGATTTTCATCATCAAAAGAATATAAGTATGACACAAGTCATGAAGTCATATTTTCAACATATATTTGCTAGTGTGAGTAGAGATTGTTGCCCGCACTTCACGGAGATCTACACTGTCTAACGATGGGAAGGTCACATCGCACAAATTCGCGAATAATGAGATGATCGCCGTAATTGTCTCTGTGTGCCATCATCCGTTCCTCCTTGCGCCATCATCCGCACAACTTGGAGCTTCTAACATAGGTGGAGCGGATACCTTGGATTGATATTTTGGTGGCCCTACTTGCGCCATCATCCGTTCCTCCTTTCCACCGAGGACCACCTGCTGAACCTTAAGGAGCCACCGAACTTGATCGAAGAACCAGCGTTTATTGAAAAAGCTCGGAAGCTTGAGGGGTGTGTTCAGTTTCTCCTTCCCTGTCTGTGTTGAGATCTAGACTAGATGCTGAGAGGCACGATAGTCGGATGCAGGTATTCTCTAGTAGTAGGTCCAGGATCGACTTATACAGTGTGTCAATAGGCGGCGTTGTCTCCTCAGCCAAGTGCCCAATCACACAGCTTCTTAGAAGCTCCAAGTTGTGGATGATCAATGGACTCCATGGCGCCATGATTGCATTAGGATATTCTGGATTCCTTCGATCCATGTTCTTCTCCACTATTCTTGCCTCAATCACATGAATCCATCGTGCCGTCGGACACTAGGCGCATACATGTCCCACTCCTCCACATTCCAGACAGGTGATCGGGTCACGACATTCCCGTTGGAAATGTCCCCATCGTCTACATCTGTAACATTGGATCCTCCTCACGTTCACCTCTTTGATTTTTTGCCGGCAACGTGTGTTATGCCGTCTTGTACCCTGTTGCCAAGCCCTACCATCATCTTCCTCCCTCTCATATGGCAACACATCAGCCCTTGAGTTGGTTTGGTGGAGCCGAAGCGAGGGAATCTCCCTTCGACAATCTGTGATGGCACTGTTGGGAGGGAATCTCCCGGCAACTTTGCTCATCCCTCCCTCCTTTATCCAGCAGAAGATCAAGTTGTCCCGGGCATTTATTTGAGTGAACTGACAATAGTTACTTTTTGTACAGTGGGGAAACTTATGGTTGACCTTTATCCATCTTTGCTGCTAAATCTGTTGCACATTATTCACAATATGTTATTTTTCGATCGGTGATATGCTAACTGTTGTCCTTGTCTTTTCAACACCTTGAATGATTGGGAAGTTCTTAGCATATATATCTTTTTAATCTTATCCTGGGTATTAAAATGAAATTTCCGCAATAAATCTGAAGAAATAATATTGTTGTCTGGACTCTGATTTCTGTTTGTACTCACTTGATGCATTGACAATTTTGTTCTTTGGATGTTATCCCTCCTTTTTACTCGTGTGATAGTCATCAATGTACATGGGTTTCTATAAGCATAATAAATAATATCAAGTAGGACAATTCTTGGTGTACTATCGAAGAAGCTTATTGAACATGTTTTACATTGGCTTATTTTTTTTATGTTCTGGTTTTTAACTATGCAGATACTGGAAGCTAATGCAAGGAAAGTTGGTAAAGTTCGCTTCAAACCAATAAGCAATGAAGATGCAGATGCTGAAACAAAGGATGTAAATCGTGTAGTTCCGAAAAAAGTGTTCAAAAGGAAGAAACAAGATGATCAGGGGGACATAGTTGAGGACAATACCATTCAGGTCACGCTACATGAGAGATTGGATAACTCTAACTGTTATTCGGGTGATCATATAATAGATGATCTTCGTGTCACTTAGCAACAACAATTCATAATTATTACCTAGATGCTGTTAGTTTCTTTTACAGAACTACAACTAAAAGAACAGAAAAAAGTTGCTAACCTTCGAAATGAAATGAAAATTAGGGAAGACTGGATTTTTGATAAATAGTAATGCAGAAAGAACTACCATATGTGAATCCAAGTATCGGCATCTGATGTTTATCTTAATTGAGCAGTGTATTGTAGCACAAACCCTTCGATAGAGCAATGAATCAAATCAGAGTGCAAAACAACGTGGGGTATTCAAAGTGAGTGCTTGGGCTTGACAGGTCCTTCCCCTCTAATCGCTCTTTGCTGCCCTTTTTGTTCTCATCTCCTTGGTTCTCTGCAGATATGTGGGTCTCTCTTGTGATAGGGCAATGGAGGAGCATAGTGCAGTGGGATAATTGTTTTTTCCTCGTACGTGGCTGGACTGAGACGAGAGGGCATGCTGTATTTGCTTATGGGGCATTGGTCAAGTGTGCTACTCATTTTGGGTGGCTGGACTGATACGAGGGTGATACTGTCTTGTTCCATGATTTCATATGTTTTTCGTGACCCCTTTTAGATCCTTAATCATGTAAAAAAAGATGTAAGGACATACATAATCCAAGGAGAAAAGGTTTACAAGGCTTCCAAACGAGAAGGTAACCCAAGGTATGTCGGGATTTGGCAGTTAGGGGAGAGCATATGCGATTCATTTATGCCTTGAAGATGTTTTCTTTTGTGATTGTCTTCCATATTTATATTCTCTCCTGGAATTATTTGATCCGACTTAAAAGAGCCAAAACATGCTCTCATGAATCATAGTTGGAAGACACGATCAGGTTCTCTGACGAAAAGGTTAGCAGCTGAATGTCCCTTGTTGTACATATTTTTTTCCTCAGGAAACCTGGAAACAGGGTCAATCCCCAAAGAAAAATTGCGCTATTGCTAGGTGATCATTGTTTTCCCTTAAATTACATACACATGTCAGATCGTTGATTTCGCTTTGTGGCTTACTGTAGAGTTCCAGTGATGCTGAACCCATACGGATGAATGGGTTTCGAGATCCTAAGATTTTGTGAATAATTTTATAGAAATTGGAAAAACTATATGAACTAAATCGTAGGATCGGTAAAAAGTTAAAAAGTTAAGTGATAAAATTGTAAGATAAAGATTGAAATCTTGGTAATTTTGCTATGGATCAGATCTTAAAGGCGTCAAGATTCGAGGTTGTCAAGTTGTCGACTTATTTCAAATATTTTAGTGTTAAGATCTTATTTAGGTGTTCCATATAAACAATAACAACATTAACATCTTAAATAATTTAGATGACAAATATATTTGTTTTCCATTTTTGTATTTCTGTAACTTCTATTTTTATGCTGACTTGTGAATTAACCAATCTGTAATATATTAAACTAAGAATTGGAGACTGAGGAAGGGAAGGCAAAGGTAATAGAGAGTAGGTAAAATTAAAAAAGAGGAAAGAAGGTCGGCGAATCTGCAGCACATCAAGGTGCTGTATGTCTGCTGCTTTTATCTCAATCAGTTTAGATTCAAATTAATGATCATATTGAATATTTATTCTTTTGACCGTAGGATTTCTTTCAATGGCTTAAATCAGATAAATGCCCTTGAAACCCTTTTTTTTTCCATTTTCTCTCTTTCCGTTGTTCTACTTCTTCCCACCCGATGGCTGCTCACGAACCTTTCCCCTTCAAATTTTCTACCGACCAGCAACCTTTTACAACGATTCCTTTCAACATTCAACGCATTTGGATGCTCATTCGCCTCTTTCAACCGTAACAAATTGTTTTGCCCATATGCTGCCCTCTCTCACGTCTCATATGAGAGAGGAGGATAGTGATCTGGTCAACCGTTGCCCTCTCCAAACAAAATCTTAGATGTTTTCTCCCCTGCGCCCTTCAACGAGCAACGAATAATTCCTTTCTTTGTTAGATCTTCGACCAATCAGCAGCCCTTTCAATGTCCAACAAAGTCTTGTTATTATGTGTCTCGTCCAGAATTGAGGCTTGCATATTACACAAGAAAAACAAAGTCAAATAAGTTCTACCAATTTAATTCATTGCACATTGACATATATTTGGCAAAATATATTCTAGTTCCTTTGCATGTTACACTAAAAGCAACATTCACACGTAAAGGTAATAATTAGTTTTCACAAAATTGACATCGTTTTTTTTTTTTTTTGCTATTTCATCACATATACGGCTGAAGATGTATTCTTATCACAATTGGCGTCACCTATACTTAGTGAGGACATGGGGTTGGACACCGGAGGAGCATGCAGCAGACATTAGAGCAAGCGTCGAAAGCACTGTTGGAGATCATGTCCAACTACCATTTCTGATCTTCGGATACCAAGGTTAAGATACAACGGCTCATGATATTCACTGCATAGATGCAGCAACATAGTGAGCAGCAGAAATATTTTTCACAAAAAATAAACATGAATAACTTGTTTGGATGCCACGGCTAAAGAGAAGGGAGAGGAATGATTATAATTTTGTTTGGTTGAATACAATCTTACATTTTTTATATTTAATTAAATAATCTTAAATTAAAAAAATATTTTAACTAGTTTTTTTAAGAAATTTAGGATGTTAGAGTAGAATGGATGATTCATTTTCTTTCATTCTCCTTTGTTATAGATTCATCTAAATAAAAATAAACACTTGCCTTTCTTTCTCTTTTTTTACTCATGAAAGACGTCATAAGATCTAAGAATCGAAAATTCTATCAATATATATATATATATATATAGGCACATTAGCGTGCATACACAAATTGTGTATGCACCGTGCATACACAAGCTCTGAGCCTTTGGATCAGCATCACTTTCAATCCGATGGTTCAAAACACAGACAATTTTGTGAGGAATTTTGTAGTGTTTTAATTCTCTTGATGCTAGACTAACTAATGTTTCTTGCATCATCATTTCTCACAAAAGCTATTCCACTCCGAGTAATTTCGATGGCATGCTTCTGATCTTATAGTACAACAAAAAAAGCTATTGTGCATCTTTGCTCATACTTTTGCTTCGGATTGACCTCAAATTTAATACTCAAGTGGCTATCAAGGATTAACCAGGCCTTACCTACTTTGATGGGTCCTAGCATGATTCATCAAACCTTTATATTGTTGTAGAGATTGTAAGTGTATCTGATCTTTGACTCTTGGAAAAGCCCTTCAATCCAATGGACATTAGATCTAGGTACATAGGTATTAGGATATTGTAGGACTACGAGTGTACAAACTATTAAAGTGCACCCTTCATGTTGCCACTCTTAGGACATTGGAACATATATAGACCATTTAAGGTGCGAGACTTTCTACTTCCCGAAAAGTAGACACACTATTTAAAGTGCACAACATTCTGCTTCCCATCTTCTTTAAGTGTGTACAGACTTGTCTTAATCCCATTTTTATTTATAATACATCAAACAACAATACACACATTACATGTTCATTTTTAAACTAATTACAACTGAAGATGCATATTGCTTGTAGGTTATTGCATTGCATCACATAAATTTCATCATAAAGAAACAACAGTTGACTTAACATGTTTTTGTGATTATGGGTAGAATAATGCCATGTATAACATGCTTTATTTAATTATCAATGGACAAATACTTAAACATTTCATAATCAAAACCATAAAGCTGAATACATCTTAGATAGATCGAACTTTCATTTCGGTCGATTGAGTTAGCTCAACCAATCACTTGATCAACACCTATGTTGTGGACATGTCCATTGACCACTTAGGGTTATGCTATGGACATATCCCTGACCGACCACTTGGGGTTAGGTAAGCCGGTGGGCCGATTTGCTCTTATACTATAACTATGCCTTTCAGTCGATCGATAGGGCAATCGAGTTGTTCGATTCGATC
The DNA here is from genome assembly GCA_001647135.1 of Pontederia paniculata. Taxonomy (NCBI): domain Eukaryota; kingdom Viridiplantae; phylum Streptophyta; class Magnoliopsida; order Commelinales; family Pontederiaceae; genus Pontederia; species Pontederia paniculata. Next base: position 6,084 of record LTAE01011174.1, read on the forward strand.
GACCATCATGGAATGCTGACAAATTAGAATTGTTCCTAAAGTTTCTCCTTAATTTTCAAGTACATTTCTAACATAGTGATTCCTAACTATATCATCATACATAATATTCAACATAAGAATAATAATTACATGGCATTCTTAGATTTCATTTAAAACCTAACACATAAAAATCTAATTATAAATCATAGCATAAAATCCCTATCTTTCTTCTCCTCTTTGCACAACTATTATAAACTTTAGTTTGGAGATGAGGATCCCCTTTACATATCTCTCCTTTGCTTCTTCTCCTAATTCTTCTTCTTTCTCTTGAGCCTTCTCCTTTCCTTCTTCAATTCACAGCAGCAAAGTCCCCCTTCTTCTCCATGCCCTAGCTCCTGTCTCCCCTTCTCTCCTTCTGCTTCCAAGGTTGTAATATTGGATGCAAAGATTAAATCTCATTTTTGCTTCTTGGGTTGACTTTACAAGGTTGTTGATGACCAAAATGAGATGAGAGAGAGAGAGAGAGTGTGGGTAATTTTTTGTGAGGGCTTTTATAGGATGATGGTAGTGGGTTTGAGTGGAAAGTGATGTCGAATAAGGTGGGATTTTGGTGTCCAGTTAGCCACTTAAAATTTTAAGTTATTACATTATAATTCTCTTCAATTAAAATTCATCCTTGAATTTACTTGAGTCTTATAACCCACTAAATAGATATGAAATATTTTCTTGCATCTCTTCCACGAGGTCTAAAGTTGCTTGTCGTCCTGGATGATGCTCCTATGGTATTTTCACCATTGACACCATCTTGTTGTGTAAACAATGTTCACAATACTCCAATGTTCCCTGAGTTACTCCTCGTATGCTAAATCATTCTTGAGGTTCCACTCTTTAATTTTCAACATGTGTGACTCGTCATAATTGTACTTCCTAAACATTGACACATGGAATGCACTGTGTCCTTGCATATGATGGCGACAATGCCAATTTATATGCCACTTCATCGAGTCACTCCAAGATTTCGAAAGGTCCTATATATGTTGAACTTAATTTCGCTTTTCTACTAAAGCATATAATCCCTTAGTGGATTAAAATGCCTTTAACACATCTTCTAATCTTTGTATGGTTCCCTCACTTTGTCCATCACTTTGAGGATGAAAAACAATACTATAGTCTTATTCCAAATGCCTCTTGAAATTATTGCCAAAACCTTTCAGTGAAGCTTGGATCTATATATGACAAAATAAAAATAGGAATGTCATGCAATAGGGTAATCTCCCTTACATACAACTTCATTAGGCTTTTGGTGGGGTGCTTCTCTCTTATTTGCAAGAAATGTGCCGAGTTGGTTAATCGATCAACAATGACCTATATGACATTGTGTCTCTCTTTCGTTCTTGAAATTCCCATGATGAAATCCATAGTCACATGCTCCCACTTTCAATTCGACAACTCCAAGGGTTGAAGTAGACCAAGTGGCTTTTGGTGTTCAATCTTAACTTGTTGACACACCAAATGTATTGACACGTACTTTGCAATTTTCTTCTTTATGTTCTTCACCAAAATGTTTGTTTGTAGTTCCTTGTACATCTTCGTGCCTTTAGGATGAAAAACTAATTTTAATTTGTGACATTCATTCAAAATATCTGGCTGAAGTTCTTTATCATTTAGGACTCATAATCAATTCGAAATCTTATAGTATCATCTTTTCCATAATTGAATTTTGTTTGCGTTTTGTTTCACAATAATGTCATATAATCATATTTATACCTCTCCTTTGTGCCAAAATGATTTTATTTATGAGATCCAATTGTATCTCATATTGAATCATCAATATATCACCATTTGACCAATGAAATTTGGTCTCCATTGAACATTATATTATAAGATGTTCCACCTATAAACTCTTAGACATGCCATTGAACTTTCCCACTTTTGACTAAATGCATTAATGACTGGATTCATTTGTCCTAAATACTATGTAATGGAGAACTCATAATATTTCAAAAATTTCAGTAATCTCCTTTGCTTACTATTCACATATCTTTGTGAGAAAATGTACTTCAAACTTTGATGATTGGTGAAACTTCAAACACTTCACCATAAGATGGTGATACCATATCTTTACTGCAAAACTATCGCGGGCAATTTCAAGTCGTCGGTAGGAGAATTCTTCTCGTGCTTCTTTGATCATTTTGAGGTATATGCAATAACTCTTCTTCGTTGCATTTACTCATTCTAACCCTATGCCGCATGTGCCACTATAGGTCATGTATCTACTACTTCCTATTGGGATGATTAATATATTTAAGAGCCACTGACGAATTTCACTTCCATTCTTGTAACCTCCTCTCACTCTTGCATAATTAGATTTCTTCACTTTCTTGTTATCTTTTGTCATTGGAGGTAGAATCTTGGAAAAGTCTTGTCTAAAGCTTCGCCATATCATTCTCGATTATCCGCAGTTAATGGGTATTCACTTTGTAAGTCTATTTTGGAGAATATTGATGCTGATGATTGTTGGTTAAACTAGTCATGAAAGCGTGATGAAGGAGACTTGTTCTTAGTGATCATTTTGTTGAACATCCTAAAATGATGCATGGGAGATCGTTGACCGGTTGGGAAAGCTCTGTTATAAGAGATGGCTATCTGATCAAGTTTGATTTCATGATCTTAATGACTTGAAGCGAAAAATCTGTACACACGTATTAGTAAGTATACTAGCCGAGCAAGTAATATAATGATGAGGAGTGTCGATTCCCCGAGGACTTAGAAATATCAAAACCTAGACCTAATCAAAACTTAGGGAGGTGATAAAATAGTTGGGTGAATGATTCTTAAAATAGAAGAAAAAAGAATGATCACATGCAATGGTCGGGAGCAATAAATACATGCATAAAGATAAGGTAGTATCACTTTTACACCGTCGTGACTAAGGATCTTCTAGATATAAAAATCGGATGGAACATCTGACATAGTGAAGGAAATCTATCTAGTCTCAACTCACCAATGTTTGAGGCTTGAATTAACTATTATGCCTTAAATATGCAAGGACTAATTAATCCTCTTGGTTTTTAGTCTCGCAAGCCAACAAACCTGAATTACGAATGTAACCAAATTAATCTAAGATCTTTTTCGATTTCTCTTAGACAACTACACAAACTAGCACTCTTTTGATTTATCCTAATTTGTGATATCCATGCACAACATAACCTAGATCAACCCTAAAGCAATATAACAAGCGTGCAAGATCTTTCCTCTCGTATAACACATGAAACATGCTACAAATCTAAACATTCAGAGAAGCATAATGCATAACATGAATTCTATCATATTTATTCCATATAAATGAAACACTAGACTAGATCCTTAGTTTTGGGTTTGACAAATACAAACAGAAAGATATTTAGATAATGTTACTCCATAGATGGAGAAATACAAACAGAAAAATATTCAGATAACATCATTAGAAATGCGAGTCCAGTAGTGTTTTGTTCTTCTCTGTGATAATATTCGACCAAAACCTTCATGATGCCCTATCCAAGGAACCTTGTGGTGTATATATGACTTATGGGACCGATTGACTAAGGTTTAAAGAGTGTACATCATCAATATAGGACGACGGACATCTTAACGGCTCGTAAGTATCCTTCATGCAAGTGAATCGGGAGAAAATGACCATCGTCACAATCGCGATATCAATTTAACACCTATGAGTTGTGCTGCATAATGCATATTACTCCCTGTTGTGACCGTGAGATATCCTGTCACACCCGTTAAGTCTTGCGATGCTATGAGGAACACCTTTCTGTAGCTATAGTTAACTTGTCCTTATTGCACGTGATGATAATTGATGTGATGTAGGGCTTTTTGTAGTGCTCGTGAAGATCATGCATGTGGCCGTGAGATTGTGTATGATGATCACACTGTGAGGTTATTGTGGTGCCAAAATTGACTACTTCTCCACCTGAAAAATATGAAAACTAGAATTTTAGTAGATAACTGACTTTTTAACACTTTCAATGTAAATCAACGTAAAATATGCATGAAATGCTTAGAATGATATGATAGATGCTATGAAATGCATGACACGATTCACATGCATCAAACTCCCCCACACTTGAACACTTGCTTGTCCTCAAGCAACAAATCAAGACTAAGCTCATGAAATAAATTAAATCCTTTAATATCTCTTATAACTAGCCAATACTTTCCCTACTTTCCATAGTCATCGCCATAGCATCTCTCCATATGTCCAATAATCCTTGCCCCTTTCAATTTTCTAACACTTTAATAAATTTAAACTCTTTATCTTCCATCTTTAGAAAGAAGCATGCAATCAATCTCACAATAGAATTAATGCTAGAAACATAAATACCACATGAGCTTAAGGATTATATACTAAATTTATATTATGCCAATTTAATTTTCAATAGTTCTATCCTCCAAATAGGGTTGCACAAGGAAGTTGGTGTAGCAGACTTTTGAGTGATGACTCACAAACTAGAGGGGCTTCGGGCACTAGGTGATGAACACCCTCGAGCTTACACGCCTGGACATTCCCAAGTTCTAAATTGGAGTTTTGAACTATGTAGTGAGTCAAGTATTCGTACGCTTCTCCATGTCGTAGGCTTTAGATCATCGAATCCCAGACCTGTTGGCCTTAGATCGTCAGACAAGAATCTCCTACAAATCTAATTGCCCGAACACATCTTGGTTCCAGGTAACACACTCCTACCCTCCTCACTGCTTTTATGCTCATTTTTATAATCCATACAATTTTCAATCTTCAAACACACAAAAACTCACTAGATACTTAGTGTTTTCAATAAAAAAAATACTATTTTGATCAAGATGAAACAAATACAATTAAGTCGAACTAAAAGGAAATGATAGTCTAAGAGTCATAGGTCTAAAGGTAACATTCTACATTTAAATAAAATCCCTATACTACGGCGATGCTTGCTAAAATTAGAAACTAAATTTGATACACTAGAGACATGTTGTCCTAAATTATGTAAAAGATACATGCAATTCAGGTAGGGAGTTGACACAATTTTTTTTTCTGTAAGAAAAATGCATACATGAGCAAATATGATAATGCAATAAGTAGACTAAACATGACCACTCCCTCACAGTTGAACTTTTCACTGTCCTCAGTGAAAGTCAAATGGAAGGAGTTGAACTCAAACCAATGAAAACAAAAGTGATGATGAAGACAAAAAAAGTGTAAAAGAAAAAGAAGGATTATAACTAGAGGGTCTACTAGGGGATGATTTGGTGGATGAAGGAGTGCATCATAGTGTCCCTATCTAACATGGTAGTCGTGGTGGCATCCAACATCCTCTCTACCTGATCTTGGCATGTGCAAATGTCCTTGTACTGTTGTTGATGCCTATCGCAAAAGATTGTACTACTGCTGATGGTAGGCCCCAAGCTCGTCGTAACACTGTTGGGTCTAGATGGCTGTCAAACAAGTCTGAAAAGAAGAGAAGTAAAATAATGAAGGAGACGACGACTATCTAGGGATCCTTGAGGAGGATCGATCGCCATGTCTGTAGGTTGGTGGTCTGACTCAAGATTGAACTCTATCTCCTCACTTCCATCCTGAACATGCTAGCTGAATAGTATGACGCTCGAAAGCACTCGCTCGGGCTAGCAATAGGATCCAATTGGCATGCTTGAATACGATGAAGTAGTCGAATTCTATCACTAGAAGGATCTCTAGCCTATTCTTAAAGGTGAAGGCCTAGATGTTGTCCACATATTAACCAACTTCATCTGTGACATTGTGTTTAGGTCTAGGAACTCATGGGGCAAGCTCTTACTCCTATGGTCCTCTCAATTGAGGCGACAATAGTTCGCTATTAGGATAATAAGTGCCATACAACAATTAAACCACTATATTTTTCAGTAAACTTCATCAGGTGTCGTGCTAGGAAAGTGATGCAAAAAATGCTGACATGCAAATTCAAATGCTAGCAAGTGCACTAGTCGTTCAAGTAATAAAGTGTAAAGAGTAAGGATGTCGAACCCACGAGGACTAATGTAACCTAGCCTTATCTAATCCCAAAAGTAATAGATAAAATATTTAAATTCAGTTTTGATTCAGAGATAAAAAGATAAGATAAGATCAAATTTCAGATAAGAGGTCAGGTAACATCAACTCAAGTTGGAAGATTTAGGACTTTATCACCACAAATCAGATTGAGTAATAGTTGCTTCTAATGATGGACTAAGTT
>LTAE01011174.1:13905-23921 GCA_001647135.1 Pontederia paniculata
CTCGACCAGGAAAGATGACAGGCGTGCGCTCGCGCCCCATGTTGGCGAACTGATAGGCTTCATTGAATTTCTCTAGTGAGAGGATGAACTCTCGGTTGTACAGTCGAAATCTGATGGCCCTCCATGAGTGGCACTGGTCGATGATGAGGGAGGAACTCCAAGGTGATATCTTTGTATTGGTCTAATAGCTGTAGATGAAGTGGGCGACCCTAATGTTGTTGAACATGATGAATATGTCATCACACATGTTGAACATCATCATTGTGGCATCCTGAGCGAATCAGGTGGGGGCCAACTTTCGTTGCTTATACATTTCAGCCCTCCTCCTCTAATCATTGTCACATGGTATGATCTGGAGAGGGCACTCAATAAGACAGTCGACAAGCTCCTCCTGTGTAGTATCTTGCTCTTCAGCATTTTGAATTGGTCGATGGGAGGGTTGGAGGCTTGTTTGTCACGTCGAAAGTCGCATCAAGGAGGCATGGCTCATATGTGTGCTTCACGGTCCTTCATTAATGACTTCACGTCCCATCACTTGAAATCACGACTGCAATTCGTAGAATTGGGAAACAAACATCGTCATGGCCGCGGGTGGGGTTGTTGTAGCCGTTAGCACAAACTTCACGACCGCAATGAGAATCTTCATGGTCCATGAACTTGTTGCTGGTGCGATTGTTGCTTCCTTTGCGCTGATGAAGATCGTCGAGGCCGGCAAGGAGAGTTGGAGTTGTTTTGGGACGCCGGTGTGTCATCATTGGGGCAAGACGCCAATGACGCACATGTTGGACTTAGAAAATCACAATGGAGTTCGTTGGAGTGCTCGTCCATGGCCGCTACTCGTCTCATTAGAGAGGAAGAAAGGCTCCCCCAGAAGAGATGATGCTGACGTCAGTCATGATTGTAGAGAGGGAAAAGACCATTGATTTTTCTCACTAGGCGTGTTCATGTGAGGGATTCGATAAATAGACTCACGGCCCCCTCCAACGATTGTGATTGTGGGGGAATGTGCACGATAAAGCAATAACACCTTGATCATGGCCGTCAACATGCAAACGTAGTGGTTAAAATTCATTAATACACACCTATCACGACCAATGAAGATGCATTCACAACCGTGAAAAGTTTGGGCTCGACGTCCATTTTTTATTACGAGCATGAATCGCTTCATTGTGGCCGTGAGAAAATGTGAGTTGTTTGTCGGCCGTCAGTCACGACTATGAACTTGGGTTCATGGTCTATGAAATTTCTTGCAGTTTTCTCCCCTTTCTATAGCAATCATGAGCTCATGTTAACTGCCCATGACATTGCTGATGCAGCCAATTGCTCTTTCTATGGAGGCTATTAATATAAGGTTACGGCCATGAAATTGTTGATACTGCACATCCCTTCTCTGCAGCGGCTGCGAAGTCTAACTTATGATCGTGAAAAATTATTTGCTGCTGATTGTCATTCCTACGATAGGTTAGGCACTAAATATGAACTATGATTGCATAGTAATAAATCAGAGAAGTTCAAAAATAAGATAAATAGTCTGGTTAGGCCTGATGGCTCAAAAGTTCAAACGAAACTGGATGTCCATAGAATTAAAACAAGTCTAACTAAGAAGTTTAGGGCTTAAGGCAAAGTAGTTCTAGTTTATATATGGCTTGACTCTTCCCTATAATAGTTTAGGGGTTATCCAGGCATGTGGATGATCCTTCTCTATTGATGCGTCCTTCCTCGTATAACTTCAACCATTGTCCCCTTACGACTCCCTAACTTCCCTATAACAATTTTTAGGGGTTATCAAGGAATTTTCTCCCATCAATGATTGAATTTCCACTACCCCGTCGGGTGAAGCCCTTACGACTACGAAGGGTCATGTCCATCTCGACTTTAGTTTTCCTTGGAATAGTTTTAGGCGACTGTTATAATGAATCCTTTGTCGCCATCATTGAAGCCTTTCATTAAAATATGCTTGTCATGGATGCGCTTGGCTCGTTCCTTTTATAGTTTTGCATTCTCATAAGCAGACCCTCAAAATTAATCCAGCTTGTTTAGTTGTAACAACATGTTCTATCTTGTGGCATCCATATCAGAATTCAAGAACTTTGTCGCCCAATATGCCTTGTGTTCCAGCTTCACTGGTAAATGACAAGCTTTCCCATCCACCAACTTATAAGGAGACATTCTGTTCGGGGTCTTAAAAGTTGTCCTGTTTGCCCAAAGTGCGTCGTCTAGCTTTAAGGGCCAATCTTGATATATCTCTTAGAGACCTCCACTTGGCCATTTCTTTGGGTGTGATATGGTGTTCTGATTCAGTGCTTCACCCCGAACTTCTCTAATAGGTTAGCAAACAAATTATTGCAAAATGTGTAACGTTGTCGTTGATTATGACTCTCGGAGTGTCGAATTGGGTAAAGATGTTCTTTTTCAAGAATTTCACCATGACCTTGGCCTCGTTTGTTGGTGGTGCAATAGCCTCCGCCCAATTGGACACGTAGTCTAGTGCTACTAAGATATACTCATTGTTCATTGACTTGGGAAAGGGTCACATAAACTCGATCCCCTAGACATCAAATATTTCATAGATGATAATATTGTTCATGGGCTTTCATTCTGATGAGAGATATTACCCATTCTTTGATATCTATCGCAGGATTTGCAATATGTTTGTGTGTCCTTGAACATCATTGGTCAATATAATTCACATTGAAGAATCTTTGCCGCAGTCCGATTTGGGGTAAAGTAACACCCAACTTCTCCAACATGGCAATGCCATATCATGCTTTAAACTTCTTCTTCTAGCACACATCATATGATGATATTGTCAGCACATAGTCTGAAAAGCAGAGGCTCCTCCCAAATGTAGTATTTCAGCTCTAAGAAAAACTTTCACCTTAGATGTGGTGATAAATCCCTTGACAACCAATTTCTTGCCAAAATAATTTGAAAATTTGCAAACCAATGACTTTTGTCAAACAGATTGACTGTGCATATACTCTCAATAGAAAAAAAGTTATTCATTGGTCAATTCTTTATAAATCTCTAAGTCTTGAGACGACGAAGGTTCTAGGTGTGAGAGGTGATTGGCTACCACATTTTCTGATCCCTTTGTCCTTGATCTCCATGTCAAATTCTTGCAAAAGGAGGATCCATCGTAATAGTCAGGGTTTCACATCTTTCTTGGTCATTAAATGTCTTATTGTTGCATAATATGTATGAACTAAAACCTTGGAACAAATTATATAAGATCAGAACTAAGCAAATGCAAAGATTACCGCCAAGAGTTGCATTTATGTGGTTTCATAATTCAGCTGGCCAGAATTCAACGTCCAATTGGCGTAATAGATCATATGAAAAATCTTCTCCTTTCTCTGTCCCAATACTGCTCCAATAGCGTAATCTCTGGCATGACACATCAACTCCAATGGTAATGACCAATCTGATGCTGCACGGACTCGAGTAGATATTAGTCTTTCTTTTAGTAGATCAAAAGCATGCATTGCAAACATTCTTTGTTAAAATCGAACTTGGCATCCTTCAGTAGAAGTCACGTCATTGGTTTAGTAATATTAAAGAAGTCCTTTATAAAACGTATGTAGAACCCAACATGTCCCAGGAAGCTTCTCACCCCCTTCATTGTTGTTGGTGGGGGTATCTCTGATATCACCTTGATGATATTTTTTCCTTGTAAACTTCGATGCCCTTGCATGATATTTTGTGTCCCAACACTATTCCTTCATTTACCATAAAATGACACTTTTCCTAGTTTAAGGCAAGATTGGTCTCCTCACATCTATGAAACACCTTTTCCAAGTACTCCAGGTCGCTCTCAAATGAGTCCCCAAATAAAGTGAAATCATCCATGAAGATTTTCGAGAACTTCTCATTCATGTTAGAGAAGATGGACATCATGCGCCTCTGAAATGTAGCAAGTGCATTCAAAGTCCAAATGGCATGTGTTGGTAAGAGAAGGTGCCATATGGACAAGTGAAAGTTTTCTTCTCCTAGTCTCTCGGTGTCACTGCAATTAGATTATAGCCGGAATACCCATCCAAAAAGCAGTAGTATGCATGACTTGAAATTCTCTCTAACATTTGATCAATAAAAGGAAGAGGAAAGTGATCCTTACAAGTGGCATCATTCAACTTAATCGATACACATCCGCCAACAAGTAGCCTTCTGGGTGGGAATGAGTTCATTGCTTTTGTTGGTAATGATTGTCATCCCTCCTTTCTTGGGTACTACTTGTATAGGACTAAATCCATTTACTGTCAGAGATCAGATAGATGATCCTCGCATCAAGAGCTTGACTATCTCCTTGTGTACCACCTCCTTTATTGTGGGATTCATTCTTCTCTCGAATTGGGTCACTAGCTTAATGTCACCTTCCAGTAGAATCTTGTGCATGCAGATGGATAGGGAAATGCCCTTTATATTGGCTATGGACTAGGCCAACACCTTCTTATGTCTTTTGAGAATTTCTAGCGGCTGAAGTTACCTTTCTCCTATTAATGCAGAAGACACAATGGTAGGATAGGCATTAGTTTCTAGAAAATAGTATTTGAGATGTTCAGGTAAGGCTTTTAGTTCAGGTGATGTTTTTCTTTCAACCATTATTCCATGTTGCTTCATCTCATCAATATCTATGCTCACATTGTCATTGTTGTTTGAATAGTTGAGGATGTCTTCCTCACTTTGGGTTGTCTACTCCACCAATTCATCCACGAAGTCATACAACTCATCCTTCAGTTGCTCATCTATTGGAGTTCAACACTCTAAAGAAATTGAGTAGTATTGACTAGTCTGAGCTCCTTGTATAGAGTCTTGAATACTTCTTCTCACAGGAGTCTCGAAGTTTAGAGTGTGACCGATTCCTTATAGTCAATCCTTATATGATCACAAATAAAATAGAAGAAGTGATAAAAATCAATTAAGAATAAGTCTAGAAAATGATATTAACAAGTCTCCGGCAACATGAACAAAAATTTGATGCGACAAATATGTACACACTTATTAGCAAGTATACTAGCCGCACAAGTAATATAATGATGAGGAGTTTCAATCCCACGAGGACTTAGAAATATTGAAACCTAGACCTAATCCGAATTAAGGAAGAAAAATAGTTGGGTGAATGATTCATAAAATAAAAGAAAATAAAAGAAAATAAAAGATAAAAGAATGATCATAAGCAATGGTCTGTAACAATAAATTAAAGCAGAAAGATAGGATAGTATCACGTCTACATCGTCATAACTACACAAACTAGGGCTCTTTCGATTCATGCATAGGGTGACCTAGATCTACTTTAAAGCTAGATAACAAGCATGCAAGATCTTCCTCTCGGATAACACATCAAACATGCTTAGAGAAGCATAATGCACAACATGAATACTAGATTTATCCCATATATTGAAACACTAGACTAGATCCAAAGTTCATAGTTCGACATATACAACCCTACATAGAGTTACTCCATAATGGAGAAATACAAACAAAGAAATATTTAGAAAACATCATTATAAACCAGGAGAATACAAACAAAGATAGTCATCATAACAGGTGTCTCTCAATTTTACGTGCGAGCATGGCAGCATTCTGCTCTTCTCCGCAATAAGATTCAACCAAAACCCTCGTGATACCCTTTCCAAGGAACCATGTGGTGTATATATAACTTCTGGGACTGAACGACCAGGGTTTGGAGAGTGCATGTCATCAATCTAGGGCGGCGGCCATCTTAACGGCTTGTAAGTATCCTTTATGTCGTGAATCAGGAGAAAATGACCATCATACGATCGTGATATAAATTTAACGCCCGTGAGGTTGTGTTGCATAATACATATTACTCCCTATAGAGGCAGTGAGAGATCCTGCCCATTAAGTCTTGCGATCCTTCTATAGGAGCCATTAACTTGCCCTTTAACGCTCGTGATGATAATTGATGTGATATAAGGATTTCTTAGCATCCGTGAATATCATGCTTGTAGCTGTGAGATTGTCTATGATGATCACACCGTTCTTTAGCGGCCATTAAGTGTCCTTAATGGCCATGAGGTTATTGTGGTGCCGAAATTGTCTACTTTTCCACCTGAAAACACAAAAATCAGAATTTTAGTAGATCATTAACTCTTTATACACTTTCAATGCTAATCAATGTAAAATATTCATGAAATGCTTAAAATGATATGATAAATGCTATGAAATGCATGACACTTTTTTCATGTATCACAACTCATCATTCTTCACGAACATCACTGGTGCATCTCATGTTCACATGCTTGATTAGAGAAATCTTTTATACAACAATGCTTGCAATTGGATCTTCAATTTGTTCATTTCTATAGTGCTTGTCATCTGATGTGGAGATCTCTTTAATAGAGCCATTCATAGCAACAATTCAATATGGAATTCTATCATTTTGAAAGATTTTTGGGACAAGTCGAAGAAATCTCACACCATATCAATCCATTCTTACTCTTGAGGTTATGATGTGCTAGTTGCCATAACTGCCAAAAATCCTCGGAACCTTTCTTCATCATCTCTATATTCTTCATTGCTAAAATGATCACGTTCTTCTTGCTAGAAGAAATTCCTTAAATCGTTGATCAGAGTCCTTTGTTTATATGGACTATGAAATTTTTTAACACTACATTACGACGTCATGGCCTACCTTAGTAGTACTACCAAATCCACCTCAAGGTTGACTCCTTCAATCTGCATAGGTATATTAGGTCTATATCTTCTTGTGCTACATCTCCTCTCGACGCTCAGGTACTCAAGTCAACATTTGAATCTTTCTATCCTTACTTTCAATAGATTCACAAAATCATAACAGATCAAAAAGTGCCTAATGCGCTAATCAAAACAACACATTGGCATGGTGATCAACTATTAGAAATGTACCTTGCATTACTTTATTAGAGTCACATGCTTCGTTGACCCTCATAGTGTAGATTCTTACTGTCATTGATTTGAGGAGAGTCATCTACCTTGTGCTTGCCTTTGTTGTTGTATGCATCACACCTCTTTGAACAATATCTTATGAAGTGTCCTTGGCTCTGACATTGGAGACATGCTCCAATTTTCATTCGACATTCTTCGAAATGATACTTCTTATAATGTGAAAAAAATATCACTATCACTCTCTTTCTTGTTATCCTTCTTCTTAGAGGACTTGCAGAACTTCTTTGCCCGTTTGCTCTTGCCATGTTCCTTAGGTTTTTGGTATCCTTTCCTTACGAAAATCTCTTTTGATCACCATACTATCTTTCCAATGTGGACGCTTGCTTTATGGCCTTGGTCATAAATTTACGATCTTCGCTCATGACCCTCGTCCTGAGTTGTGAATTCGGTCCCTTGATAAATTTTGTTACTCTTGCTCTCTCATACTGCTATGCTCTAGTGGGATATACTTCTCTAGATTCAAAAAATTATTAAGATATTTTTTCTTTGATAAATTCCATTGTTGAAGTTTCATGAATTCTTCTTTCTTCTTTTCTTGGATTTATGGCGGAAAGAAACGCTCTTTAAAGATATTCACAAACTCTTTCCAAGTAATTACATCCTTGTTCGCGTACCTTGTCCTCAAGATTAACTTACACCATAGCCTAGCATAGTCCACAAATTGATGTGTTGCAACCAACACTATGTACCCCTCTAAGCAATGCATCACTTGTAGCTTTCGGTGATAGTGTCCGGTCATGCATCCACCTCATTTAGGTTTATGTTTCCATCAAAGGTTTGGGGATAATTTCTTATGAACAGTTCAAATGGCCTAATCCTCTCAACCATTTGTCCATAGCTTTGGCTACCCTAGTCATACTTTTTATGAAGGCACATTATACATCACGCCCATCATGACGTGGAGTGTCACCACTTTTCATCTTTCTACAACACAACTTTACCCATTCATTAATTGTTTATCCTTTGCATACATATAAGGTCTTGCTTGGATGCATCCTTTTCATGGTTGCTAATGATGCTTTGCAGATGGACTTTGGACTTCCTAAAGACTTAGAACTTTGACCTTGAGGATGACTTGAACTTACAAACATGCCTTAAAGTTTTAGACATTCATATTTTTGAGCCAAACTTTAGGCTCTCATACCTAACTATAATGCCTGAAAGCGCGCATCACCATAGAGAAGAATCAATATCCGACACGTACTCAAAGAGCCCCTAAAAAATGATGTGGGGCAATAAACATTAACTTGACCATTGACCAATATGGTCAACACATGGAAATAAAAATCAAAGACTTGACATAGATGAAAGTATGACCAAAATCAGCGGAAGACGAACATAATGATGACATGAATAAAATCAATGGAAAACTTGACATAGACTTTTGAATTACACTTGACACCACATAACAACATCCATAAAGATCACTTAACATCAAGTTCACATACATGAACTCGCCCGAAGACTATACATAGTCCTGATACAACATAATCAAAAGATGAGACAAAGGCATAATATAACTCAACATTAGGACAAGTCCATAGCTTGTCCATGTGCATCGTCCATCATGTCATTCTTTCTCACTTGCAAGATCCAGAAGCAGGAGACATCCATCTGGTTAGAATATGTAAATATCGAAGAATTGATGAATCATCTCATCTCTATATGTCATATCCTATATGCCAGACATATAATCATGATAATAAACCTAGAGTATACAGTACAATCTTTGGCCTAATCATGTGATCATCATATCATCATGCCACTTTTCTTTGCTTAGCTTTAACTTCTTAGCATATTATGCTCATAACTTATTTTAAGATTATCTTTCATCTTATTTTTATTTCTTATCTTGTTTATGCATTATCAATATTATGTATTTCTTTTCTTTATCTTAAATGAATTATGATATAATGAATACTAGATATGAACATTTTACTTAGCATTGACTTTCGATATACATAGTCTTTTTTGGCTTAACTTTATCATTCTTGTCATTGTTCATTATCTTCATTACTTATCATGTGACCATCAAAAGGTTAGCATTCTAACTTCACATTAGCCATCCCCATGTCACATGTCCTTTATTATCTAATTTTGATTAGGATTCATTGACACACCACTTTGTTCAAGTTGATTAGATCAAGGGTACACTTTGCAACCTTCATGTCACCACTCTTAGGGCTTTGAAAGTACACATCATTTAAGGTATGAGATTTTCTACTTTCTTGGAAGTACACATGCCGTTTACAGTGTGGGAGATTATACTTCACATCTTCTTTAATACATCAAGCAACAATACACACATTACATTGTTCATCTTTTAACATAATTACGGTTAAACACACATATCGTTTCAAGGTTATTGCTTTACATCACATCAATTTTATCATAAAGGAACAATCAATAACTTAACAAGCTTTGATGATTATGAGTAGAATAATACTCAGTATAACATGCTTTGTTTAATTGTCAACGGATAAATACTTAAACATTTTGTATTCAAAACCATAAAGCTTAATTCATCTAAGACCCGTCGAACATTCATTTTGGTTGGTCGAGGTAGGTTCAACCTTTTAGTCGATTGACACCTACAGTGTGAACATGTTCCTTGATCACTTGGGCGATCAAGGTTGGGTAAGCTGGTGGGTTGATCAGCTCTCATATTGTTTCAACCGGCTCACGAGATGGTCGAAGTTGCTTTGATCTGTTGAATCTAGGATCACGAGAGTATTTTGATGATCACAAATTTGTAAGGGAACTTAGCTTGTACTGATGAACTTGTTTAACTGAATTCTGTAACAGGTTGATTCAAGTTCAGAAGTTGTTAGGTCGACCAAAGCTAAAAGAATGGACGACCTATGCACATGGAAGACATTTCAGAAGAAGCATATGTGTGCAGCGATCGTTCTAAGAATACAAAGTGGTCGACTTATATTGAAGAAGGGAGCATGAGAAGAGAGATCAGGGGTTGACCGATCGACCAGAGATAAAGGAAGGACGGCCGGAGTAAGAGGCTTAACTGGAGAGGTCGCCCGATGATGAGGAATGGGCGACCGAAGGCAACACCT
>LTAE01011176.1:0-11334 GCA_001647135.1 Pontederia paniculata
AATAATATAATATTATTTAAATAATATTTATTATGGTCATTATTATTATTAATATTATTATTTATTTGTGTTGTTGTTATTATTATATGATGATTTATTATTGTGTTATGTTTTATTTATGAAAGATTTAAAAAGGGCGAATAAGAAATTAATATAAATAAGATTACTACTTGGGTGGTAATTTAGATAGACACTTTTCTCATAGATAATATGATTAATAGACAATCTGCATTGATAGATAATTCAAATTACCTACGAATTAAAATAAATAAATATGATATATAATTTGATGGACTCAGATAATTTTAATTTTATATTATCAATAATCTATAAAAAATATCGAGAAAAAAAATACTCTCTTAAAAATTAGTGCCTTAAGCTAAATCGATAAAACACTAATCCCCAAAAATAGAACTCATCCAAGCGATATGCACAACCACTATCACTTAAAAGTTAAAAGGGATACGGACGGAGGCTACACCCATGAGATCCTTACGAACTCGAGGACAACCATCAATCCAAAAACTTTGACGTGCACAATGTACATAAAATATACTATCAATTTAAAAGCTTTTGGCGTGCACAATTCACATTATTAATGCACGAAATATTATGCACACATTTTTTTAATCGAAGTAACTAAGTAAGTGACTCATTCAGATGCATGCATATACTTTCACTTATCGGTCTACATGTTTTAAAATAATATGTGCAAGAGGGAGACATATCTTAAATTAGTTTTACGTAAATAAAATACGAAACAATAAAATATATACATGATCATGACTTTAACGTATTTTAATCAAATCATATAAATTAAAATTTAATAATATAACGTCTTAAAAAAAGCATAGACATTTCTATAATATGAAAACATCAGCATCGCCGTCCATGAAGATTGTGATCACCTACAATTTTTCTTGTCCAAATACAGCAATTGTCATGAGATGAACAGTTCCGAACGGAAGTGGACGGAGGCATCAATTACTGTTCTGAATCAACCTTTTCAAAAGCTACATAAAAAGACATCCACCCGATCCATATTAATTAATATTAATTTTCCATAAATATTTGGGGAAAAAAGTCGAAACTCCACTCTTAAAAAAATAATTATTATATTGGAAATAAAAGTAATAATTGTAATTAAAAATAACTAGATCTATCTAGTGCTATGTGATCTGTATAATTTTCTACCTACATGCTTGGAAGGACTCGTCTCCACCGAACATACCATGTGAACCTTCTTCCTTCATGCTTCTTAATCAATTGGTTTATCCTATTTTGCATTATTTGATGTGCAATGGCGTTTGAACCACAGTAATTTTTTATTAGTATATATGTGAGCTTTCATGTTGTGGAATTTAACAAAATTGTCCAAGGCTCAATCAAACGCCAGTAATTTTTTATTAGTATACATGTGAGCTTTTATGTTGTGGAATTTAACAAAATTGTCCAAGGCTCAAAGTCTTCAATTGATATGTAAGGCCTCAAGATGTGAAAACTAGTTCTACATGGACAAAATACGGAGGTGGTCATGGGCTTATATGTAGCATCATTCCTTACTATTCAATACGTATTTTAAATTTGTGTGGGTCATATGGGCCCAAAGCAAATAATATCTTAAATGAATCGGGGGTGTTACATGATATGTAGATGGTATCTAATTCTTTTTCTTTCTTCGCATTGTTTTTCCCTCAATCCCGAGACGTCAATTTTCACGTTCACATAATATTTAATGGATACCTAATAGAATCTCACTAATATCATTACATAAATCTAAATATCACTTATTTTTTTACTATTTTATTCTTATTTTATGTAATATTTTAGATACTATAAAATAGTTGACATTAAAGACGAAGAGTAAAATATTTTAAGAAATACCAATTATGGTTGACACTGCTTATTAGCGAGATTATACTATGAAAATAGAAAAAAAATTAGTAATCTTGAATTCGAATATTAGATGTGTCTTCTATTGAAATATGATTCAAAATATTACACACATCAACGTCAACATGACATAAATTAATTTTTAGTGGTGTTGTAAGAGTGTGTTAGTGATGTTATCAGTGGTGCTAGTGGTGTGTATCATATTTTTTTTAGTCATCGTATTTGTGTCCATCTTATTTCTCACTTTTTTAATTACTATCTTCATATTTTTATTTTGTATTTTTTTTCATTGTATGCCTATTTAGGCCACTTTATTTTTAATTTTTTATGCAATCAATTTGAATAGTAATTTTCTTTTTTTATCAAATTGTTCTTTGAGTTTTTTTTCTATTGGTTCTTAATCTTCAATAAATTTGGTATCAGAGCAGGTTGCGATACACTTGGGTAAAAGTTCGAATAGATTGTTTTGTAGGTTTTATAGTTGCAAACAAGTGCAACTATTTGATCCCCTAGCCAACAAAAAGAGGAGCATTAGCAACACATCTATAGAAGTGTTTGTCAAAAATTCTGCAAGACATGATAGTGAGTGATTGCAACGTATGTTTCTCTCAACCTTTGATTTCTATTTTTAAAGATGAAAATTATTAATTTTGAAGTATAAAAATAAAGACATTGTTCATATATGCAGATCCAGATGAAGAAGGAAGATTAAAGGACAACAAAAAGAAGAATTTCAAGGCATTACTTCTCATTCAGCAAGCCGTACATTAGATAATTTTCTACCGAATTACAGTAACAACTACCTCAAAGAAGGCATGATGTATATTACAAAAAGAGTATCAAGGAACATCGAAAGTAATCACTTTTAAACTTCAAACTCTCCATCGAGATTTTGAAATGTTATTTATGAAAAAAATGAATCGATTCAAGATTTTCTATCAAGAATCACTATTGTTGTTAGCCAAATGAGATCTTATGAAGAAAAAAATTGATGATACAATTATTGTTGCTAAAGTTTTGAGGAGTTTAACTTTCATTTTGATTATGTGACTGCTATAATAGAAGAATCTAAAGATTTATTTATACTTTAATCTGATGAACTAATGAGTTCCTTGCAAGCACATGAAGTATGAATAAGTCGATTTACAAAAAAAGTTGATGAGAAGACTTTTCAAATTAAAGGAGAAGCATCTAATCATATACATTGATATTATAGCAATAGATGTCATGATTGAGGTGGATTTTGTGGAAGAGTCCGATGAATAGATCGTGGTAGAGGAAAATTTGATGGGCAAGATAACTAAAAGCAACAATAATCAAATGATTATAGGAGAAAAATTCAATGTTATCATTGTAGGAAATATGAACACATTGAAGCAAATTATTGGCAAGTTGATGAGTCAAAGAAATGACAACTCAGATTTAGAGATGATAAACCTGTGCAAGTTAAGGCTGAAGACACAATTGCTATTTAATTAATGATGGTAAAGAAAAACTTATTCATACTATTTTTATGTTCCTAATCTGAAAAATAATATGTTAAGCATTTGACAATTAATGACAAATGGTTATTCTATATTATTTGATGACGAAATTTGTTTTAAAGATAAAAAATCTGGATAATTTATTGCAAATGTTCCTATGACAAAAAATGACGTATTTCTACTTGATTTTTTAGATGTTTGTGCATTTTTAACTCACAAAATATCAGAATCTCAACTTTAGCATTTGAAGTATGATCATCCTAATATCAATGGGTTGAAACTACTAGCTAGATTAAATATGATTGTTGGTCTTCCTGAAATTAACTCTTTCAATGGTATATATGAGTGATGCATATTTGGAAAGCAATGCAGAAAATTATTTCTTGCAGAAAAATCTCATACAACAAATTATCCTCTTGAAATTATTCATGCTGATTTATGTGGCCCTATGCAAACAAAATCATCTGGTGAAAGTCAATATTTTGCATTATTCATTGATTAGTATTCTCGTATGAATTGGATATATATTTTGAAGCAAAAATCTGAAATTTTTAATGTCTTCAAAATATTTAAAGCTCTTATGAAAAATGAAAGTGAATATCATATAAAGACTCTTCGCACAGATAGAGTTGGTGAGTTTTTATCAAAATAATTTAATATTTTTTGTGAAGAGCAGGGTATTCAAAGACAACTTGCAACTCCACATACACCACGACAAAATGATGTTGCCGAACGTAAAAAATAGGACTATTGTGAAAATGACAATAAATTTTATTAAAAGAGAAGAGTCTTTCAAATATTTTTTGGGCTGAGGCAATTGCAACTGCAATATATTTGATGAATATTTCTCCAACAAAAGTCATCCGAAATTAAACTCCCTATGAAGATGGAAAGATAGAAAACCAACAATAAGTCACTTAAAGATTTTTTTGTGCATTGCATATGCTTTGAATAATTCTGAAAAGTGTCAAAAGATTGATGACAAGTCTAAGAAATAAATAATTTGTTGATTATTCTCTTCAATCTAAAGCTTATCGTTTATACAACCCTTCTACTAACAAAGTAATTATTAGTAGAAATATTATATTTGATGAGAGAAATAGCTGGAAATGGAAGAATGAAAAAGGTATTGGATGTGACTAATTTGCAAATTGAGTTTCTTGTAGAAATTGGTGAAAAAGAAATTGTTCCAACACATCATCCAACAAACAATAAGAATGAAAACAATCCATTTTCCTCAGAAAATGCATCTCTTAATAGCACCCAACCAAGAAAGTTTCGCTTTTTGCAAGAAATATATGATTCTTATCAATTTGCTTTACTTGTTTCAGATCCGACATATTTGAAACAAGCAATGGAAAAAGAAGAATGGTGCATTGCGATTAAGGAAGAAATTATTTCTATTAAGAAATTAAACATGGGGGCTAGTTGATTTGCTTGACAACAAAAGTGTGATTGACTTGAAATAAGTGTTTAAAATCAAATCATGCAAATAGAAACATTCAAAAGTACAAGACAAGGCTTGCAGCAAAAGGTTATGCACAATAAAAAGGTATAGATTTTGGAAAAAAAATTCTCCTATTGCTCGTCTTGAAACTATGAGATTACTTCTAGCCTTAGATGCTCGATTGCAATGGTCTGTTTATCAATTGGATATAAAACCAACATTTTCGAATGATGACTTGAGCGAAGAAGTTTATGTTCAAGAGCCTGAAGATTTTGTTATTAGTGACAAGGAAGACAAGATATACATGTTAAGAAAGACTCTATATGCCTTGAAACAAGCTCCTCGTACATGGTATAATAAGATTGACTTCCTTTTTTTTTTACTAAAAATGACTTCCATAGAAGTGAAATTGAGCCAACACTTTATTTGAAAGAAAAAAGGGTATGAATTTATTATAGTTTGCCTTTGTGTTGATGATGTGTTTTATATGAGATATTCTCAATTAATTGTAGATGATCTTAAAACATGTATGATGGTGAATTTTGAGATGATTGACTTGAGTCTATTTAACTATTTTCTTATATTAGAAGTGAAGCTAGGAAATGACGACCTATTTATTTCTAAAAATAATATGCTAATGATCTTCTTCATATGTTCGATTGCTGAATTGCAAAGCTAATGTTACTCCTATGAATGTGAATGAAAAACTTAGATTTGATGATGGTACATGCCATGCTAATGAAAAAATATTTAGAAGTTTGATTGATGGATTAATATATTTGATTCTTACAAGGTCAAACATTTTTTTTCTGTTAGTGTTGTATCTATATTTATGCATTCATCATCAAAACATCATCTTGGAGCAGTCAAACGTATTTTACGCTATATTTTTGGGACTAAAGATTTTGGTATTTGGTATTTTAAAGTTTTTAATTTTAAATTATTTGACTTTACTAATAGTGATTAGGCAGATTCTTTGGATGATAAAAAAAGTAGCTCAAGAAATATTTTCAGTCTTGAATCTAGGACAATATCATGGTATTGAAAGAAGCAAGCAAAAGTAGCCCTTTCATCTTCTGAAGCAGAGTACATTGCTGCAACATTGGCTGCTTGTCAAACTATATGGTTAATAAGACTTTATCAACAACAAAGTTGAGCAACAACTATTTTTTGTGATAACAAATCAACAATAGCAATGACAAAGAATCTAATTCTACATGCACGAATGAAACATATAGAGATACATCATCACTTCATCGTGATCTGGTGGAAGAGCAAATTAAGTTAGAATTTTGTGGCACAAATGAGCAAATGACATACTTGTTCATTAAAGCTCTTCCCGTGCGTAAGCGTAGTTTTTTCAGATAATTAATCAAAGTTTGCAGCTTTGAATCAAGAGAGAGTATTGAAATGTGATTCCAAATATTGTTCACATTAGTACCAACATGGCATGACTTATTTTTTAGTGATGTTATTAGCGATGTTGTAAGAGGGCGTTAGTAATTTTTTTAATGGTCTTGTTAATGGTGCTAATGATATGTCCCATGTTTTATTCGTAGACATGGTATTTATGTCCATGTTCTTTCCCACCTTTTAAGCCACCATATTCTTATTTTGCATTTTCTCAATTGTATGCCTATTTTATAGGCGACTTTATTTTCAGTTTTTTATGCAATCAATTTGAATAGTAATTTTTTTATCCAATTGTTCTTTTTTTTGTAGAATTATTTTCTATTGGTTCTTAATCTTCAATATCATCTTGGCTAGGATTTACCTTCGTCGCACTCGTCCGAACATCGAATTAGTCAAGTGTTAGTAGTCTTGTACATCGGTGAACTTAGATTTTGATCAAAAAAATATTTTAAGAAAGAGTGACCTCCTAATAATTTGAAGGTTGATAAAATATGTAAAGGGAAATGATTCATCTTCCTAAAAAATTAGCCTAAAAATCCTCCTAATACTCACATATATTAAATACCCTAAAAAATTAATAATATTACATCACATGCCATAATGAGATAATTAGGAGGCTATATCCTCCTAAGGATATATCATTGCTCAATATGTAACACATCATGTACTTATTTGACCTCGTAATTTGAATCATTAAAGTTGTGAAATTTAAAGTTAAAAATGAAGACTTCATGGTCACTAACGAGATTTCCGACATAATTATTTTATGCAATTTATGTGGACCTCTTTTTCATGTTCTTTTAATATTCGAAAATGACGGATATCCATAATTAATTAGTATTTAAACTAATACAGTTGATAATATAGAAGATTAAATGCTAAGTCATCTTTTAGTAATATTTTCGAAATTTGAAGCTTGAATTAGTAGTCCCAACGCTTATATATAAATATATATATATATAGTCTGTTTACTAAGTCAACTTTTGCCCACGAGTACAATAATTTTATTGAATTTGTTTCCTCAGGCTCAAACTAATTTTCATGTTGTACTTCAAAATTAAGAGAATATACATAAAATTAGTATGAGATTACAAGTCTCATGCATCCAATTTATTTGGCCTGTACAAATTGATATTTATCGAACTTGTTTCATGCATCTAATTAGGGGTGGAGATTTTTTTTTACCATAAAAGGTTAAATTTGCTTCTCCAAAGTTTTTTTCTAGTTTATGCTCCATGCACCATATATATGTATGTCCCTTGCTGAGATCTAAGTTCTACATCCCTCCTAGAGGACGTATCTCGGGCATTGATGAGGAGATCGATGATTAGTTTTATAAGTTAGAAATATATGATCTATGTCGTCCATTTTTTCTACGATCCAGATTTGATCGTGTATGATAAAATTTTTAGAGCATAACCGTCACTTTTCTCCTTCGATCTCTCTCTCTTCGAAGGACGAAGTGGTCGTTCTTATGGACTTGCCATCGCTCCACAAAGGACGAAACCACCAGGGGCGGAGGCAGGAAATTTTTCAGTGGGTTCACAATTCGACTTGGAGTATTCTCACTGTCATTTCTCTTTTCACTCTCTTCATCATGAAATATAGGTCGAGAAGTAGATGACCTTTTCTTAAAATAATTTTCTAATGACATAATTAACTGCAAAAAATATTTATATCAATTTTTATAAAAAAAGATCAAACGCACAAAAAATAAAACGATAAAAAAGAAATATGCTACTAACTATGAAATAAATATACTAACAAATAATAAATGAACCATTAATTTTTTTTATCCATATGACTCAACAATGCAATAATACATGATAACAAGTATGGACAATTATTCAAAAATCAAACAAAGCAATTTGATGCAAATTATATATTATAAATTTCTATAACCATATTAAAATATATAAAAGTATAAAATTTAATATCTCATTGAAAGAGTATCAATCTAATTATTATGAAAGAATGTAACATCAATTATATTAGTAATATAAAAGAAAAAAATAGGATAACATATATATATATATATATATATATATAAGTAATTAAAATTAATAGTAAAAAATGTAATATAAAATAAATAGTTTAATACCTGAGATCAAGAGAAACTTGAGAAGAAAGAAAAAAAATTAAAAGAAGTGAGATGGACTAAATTTAATGATAGAAAAGAATAAAAAAATATTATTTATAGAGGTTGAAATTTAATATTGATTAGGAATAAATTTATTAATTTAATTGAGCTTTGAAGTGGGCTTACACCAAACAGAGTTCATGTAAC
Organism: Pontederia paniculata; assembly: GCA_001647135.1. Taxonomy (NCBI): domain Eukaryota; kingdom Viridiplantae; phylum Streptophyta; class Magnoliopsida; order Commelinales; family Pontederiaceae; genus Pontederia; species Pontederia paniculata. The sequence continues at coordinate 8,525 of LTAE01011176.1, forward strand.
AAGCGAACAAACGACCTCCCACCACATTGGAGAGTCAAATAGCCAACTGCACAACCGAGTCATTTGTGTACACTATATATTTTGAAAATATTTGAGTGCCTGCACGTGGAGGCATAGGCAGGCATATGCCTCGGCCTTTGGAAACCACCGAAGGAAACAAAGGCCCTCCGATCTCTCTCTCTTCAAAGGACTAAGCTGTTGAAGGAAACAAAGGCCCTTGGCTGCTGCCCCCACCATTGTCGTCCTGCCTCGTCCTCTCTCTCTCTTTGAAGAAGATGTACTGTTGCTCCTCCCTGCTGCCGCATATAGAAGCTGGTCACTTTTTTTAATGGATTATCTTTATTTTTTAAATGAATAATGGTGATTTTTATCAAGATCCTTCCCCTATCGATGTGGGATAATATATTTTCTTGCAAATTTTGGAATTATCTAAGGAGGTCTAGAGAAATTTTTGGAAAATGAACATAAACTACAGTGAAAATGGTGTTAGTTTATGGAAGTAACTTGTTGATAATAAAAAAATGTTTTCTCCATTAAGTTATGATAATAGTAACGACTATGAGGAACCTGCTCTAGATATATGTCAATCTATTTTGAGGAAGTTGCAATTTTCTTGCTACCGCTTAAAAATTTTGCTCCTCTCCTTTTCATTTTGAGTAGATAGATGGCAATGTTCACAGGCTAAATACTTTTAATACTAGGTTGTCTTTTGGTTTCGTTTATAAATTCTTAAGGTGGAACAGGTTTGGGTGTGGATCATATAAGTTATTTTAGGGGGCAAAATGATGACTATCTAATATCTAGTCATCTATGTATGGATCAGATAAATTAATGCAACATGCAAAAATGGTTTTTTTAATGATCTTAAAGTTTTTTCGATTGAGATGCTACAAGTTAAGTACACTCTTAGAAAAAAGTAAGGTTGTGAATTTTCTTAATTTACATAAATAATTTTATTATTTGTTTGATTCTAATTTGAAACAGTTAAGGTTCCTTATTTTTTGAAATGATAGTATTTTCACATACGATACATATATTCAAGGAGTAGTTTTTTGAAATTCTTGTTGGTGATGGTGCTCCTATTTTTAATTTTATCGTTCTAATGCTAAATGAAATTTTTTGAACTTCATATACTCATGCAGATTGAAGGTTGCCAATACTTTTGTTGGTTGGATGGTCCTATTAGATGTAATCCATTTCATTAAACTCCAAGGAAGACATTAACAACACATATTAGAAATATTTAATTAATCAAACTATAATTATGTACAATAATTAAAGAAAATATTAAAAAGTCTAAAGAGCGTCCATGACTATCAATCTACGATACCATCAAAAGAAAGATTAACATGTATGAAGCCATTTAATAAGCCTACAGTGTTCTCGACAAGGAATGCATTGACTAAATCAACTGATTGGTTGAGACTAATGATAATGTATCATACAATAACATTTTAGCTTTTTAAAAAATACCTAAACTAAATCAAACTCAATCAATGGAGAAATGGGTATGCTCATGTATTAGTTTGGAGACAAGAAACACATTATGCTTCAACTTTACATGATTATGAAAAATCAAGGCCCAAAGTATGGTTTGGACATTAATGAATTATAAATGGAAGTAACAAAAGATGAGGACATACTTCCTAACAAAAACTGAGTGTTCGTCGGTTGATCTTATACCCGAGTAAAATGATTGGCATACTTTCGAAATAAAAATTCCAAGAGCATTAGTCCCAAATATGATGAGTTGCATTGCAAGGACAAGGTTAGCACAAAATAATCTAAGAATTGGAGTTGGCATGTAATGATTTTTGTGATTGGTGGAGATGGCCATAAATAGGTACTGTATCATTAGCTCAATCTATGAAAATCACAAAGTATGAAGTGTGAATATTATGTAATGTTTCCTACCACAAAGATTAACATGTAGGATCTAGATGGCATCAAGAGGACGGGGGGAGGGGAGGGGAGATGAATTGGTGTATTAAAAAACTTTATCTCTTTTAGTTAATCTAGATGTGTTATGACAACGGAAGCATACATATGCGAATGTAAACACAAGTAGAGAGAAGAGAGTAGAGAGAAAAACACACGACACAAACAAACACCAAGTTTGTTGACGAGGTTTGGCCGAACTCCTGGCCTACGTCCCCGCTCCGATTTTCTCCCACGAGATCCCCGGAGATCATTATTTCCTTCTTCAAGGGCGAAGACTCTCTTACAACTTCTCCTTTCTTGCACTAAGGACAAAGAGACAACCTCTTACATAATCTCACTCAAGAGCTCTTGGACCCTTCAACAAGGGGAACAATGACTTTCACTCACTCGCACAATATCTGTCAAAATTTGCCAAAGTTCATTTCCAAGACTCTTGAGTTTATAATATATACTCTCCACTAAAGCCCTAATTCTCTCTCTCAGAAAATTAGCCGTTAGTGAGAGTACAGTTCCTTCACCTACTCCACCGGTCGTTCGCTGCTCTAGCCCTGATCGATCGCTACTAGGTGAAGTCCCCACTTGAACTGCCACCTGGTGCTTCGGTCGTCCACCGCTCACCCCCGGGCGTCCGCAGCTTCAAGTGCCGAAGCCTTTCCCCTCAGTCAAGCACCTTCGGTCGTCCGCCACCTCCTGTGGTCGTCCGGTCTTGACTTGAGTACCTCTCTTCAATTGATTACTGGTCGCCCGCTGATTCTCTTCAGCCTCCTGAACGCCCACTCTCACATTGAAGAGTGCGGTCAAGCTCCATCGGTCGCCCGCGCTTCATCTTTGGTCGTCCGATCTTGACCATCACCAGTTACCACCCATCT
>LTAE01011177.1:3869-24241 GCA_001647135.1 Pontederia paniculata
CAGAGTATAAATGTAATCTCAAGAGTCTTGAGAACTGAACTTTGGCAAAATTTGTAAACACTAAGAGTGCTTAGAACGAGAGCTTTAGTTCCCCTTGTGAGAAGGGTCCAAGAGTGCTTGAGCGATTACATTGTAAGAGGCTGTCTCCTTGTCCTCAGTACAAAGAAAGGAGAGTTGTAAGGGAGCCTTCGCCCTTTGAAGAAGGAAATAGTGATCTCCGAAGATCTCGTGGGAGAAGATCGGAGCGGGGACGTAGGCCAGGAGTTCGGCCGAACCTCGATAACAAACTCTGTGTTTGTTTGCGTGTTTGTTCTCTTTACTCTCTTCTCTGCTTGTTTATTTTCTTACATGCTTGCTTCTGTTAACATAACATACTAAGATTTAAACGAAGAGAGTAAAAGTTTTACATGCTTGCTTCCGAAGATCTCTTGGTGCCATTCCATATCCTACAAGTTGTTCCTATATTCTAAGTGAAATTAGTTCGGCCATTGATTTCAAATCAATGGCCAGGAATTTGCACAGCATGGGTGCACTGCACCCTAATTTTCCCCTTTTTCATATAAATATAAAGAGAAATATTAACAAGATAAATAAAAAATGTGAGACTTATATTTAAAATTTGATTAATTTTATGAGTCACGCATAAGTCTATCACATCGAATGCACTTAATTGTGTATGCATTTTAATACGCCTCAAATATAAATAAAATAATTTATTTAGTATTTTAGGGTGGTTCACTTTAGTAAGGCGTTGGGTCAACTAAAGCCCTCTAGACGGTCGGTCAAACTTGGATTTGACAAAACGGGTAAATTTCACTTCAGGTTTGGAATGAGTCATGATCCGATTGAGTCTCATACAACACATACAACTGTTGAATTTTCAACCGAAGGACCGAAACGAATTTTATATGAATAAAATACATTAAAAAAATATTTTATTTAAGCCATAGTTTGAGAGAGAGATAAATGTGAATAACTCGTGAAAACAAAACCGATTTATGATTTTATTGACAATGATTAATTCATCGTCATTAAAGGAAATGATGCAATTCCTTTTGGCTAACAGTTTTAACTGAAAAATCCATCACGGTCGGATCCGATCCAAACCGGTGCCTATAAGTGAGAGTAAGATTCTATATATTATATAATTCTAAGGCTTGGATGGGAGTTTCAAAGTTCTTCTTCTTCCACCATTCTTATTTATCCTTTTTCTCCTTTTTTTATTTTTTTTTAATTTTATCTTCCATTCTAATGTCATCCTTCAAATGTCACTCTAACAATTAATTAATCATCTCATTTAAGTTAATAATGATTTGTCATCTCATAAATGCTATGAAACTTATTTTTATTTTTCATTATATAAATATTGTGTATAAATATTATCACAATATCTTACTTTTATTAATACTTACCAATATTAATTATATTATTTAATTTAGATATAGAATTATACAAAAAAATATTATTATATAGTTATTGTCCTATTTAACATAAGAAAAAAATGAATACAATATGACATACTATATTTGACTCCACTATAAAAAAAATGTAACTTTTTAATCTATTATTCTACTAATCTATATATTATATAAACCTGTTGCATTACAGTCAATCTCTATCCACATTTTTCATTTATCTTTTTTCTTATATTTTTAAATTTGTAACCTATTTTATCTATTAACAAACATATTATTCATTATCATTAATTAACATATTAAATGACATAACTGCTAAACACATTAATTCAGCTGAATTGATTGTAATTATTTATTTTTATATTATATAGTCTCTTCATATTCTATTTTTTTTGAAGATTTATTTATGTTACTCTTCTTAAATCTCCATGATCACCGATAACTCAACTGGAAGATTTTTTTAGCACTTCTAAATAGGTGAGACTCAATTAAATTAAAAAATATTATTATATAGTCATTGTCCTATTTAACATAAGAAAAAATGAATACAATATGAGATACTATATTTGACTCCACTGTAAAAAAATATATGTAACTTATTAATCTACTATTCTACTAATCTATATATTATATAAAGCTGGTGCATTATAGTAAATCTCCATCCACATTTTCTATTTGTTTTTTTTTCTTATATTTTTAAATTTTTAACCTATTTTATCTATTAACAAATATATTATTCATTATCATTAATTAACATATTAAATGACATAATTCCTAAACATATTAATTCAGCTGAATTGATTTTACTCTACTTATATCTCCGTGATCATTAGATAGCTCAACGGGAAGATTTTTTTAATACTTCTAAATAAGTGAGACTCAATTAAATTTCTATCATATGTACATGAAATATATATAAACTTTGTAGATGTTAGGACTAATAATAATCTAAAATATGTAATCATATTAAAAGAATATATTTTTATTTAAAGTCTTCATATTTTATTTGTTAAAAGAATATATTTTTATTTAAAGTAAAAATGACATCGTATTTTAATATTTTTAAAGTTAAATATTTTATATAATTAATATAAAAAATAGTTATTATTTATTTATTATTAAAATTAATTTATAATTTTTAATTGTAGGAAGCGCGAGCTATTTTCATAATTTAACTAAGATTCCAAAACAGGAAACACAAATAAAACCACACCCAAATATATAAATATATTAATACTACTATTTTATTATTAACTCCGAGCAACCAAATCGCACCCTCCGGTGAAATCTAAATTTATTTTTTCTCAAACATCCGTCAAAGGCTTCATTTTTTTTCCTTCTTACATTTCCGACCGGATTCGCATCATCGTACTGTAAAGAAGTAGGAAGAGGGGGAGGAGGAGGAGAGATGCTGCCGACGGCGGCGACCTTGGGCTCCAAATCTGGCCAGTTCGTCGTGGTCGGCCTCCTCCTTGTGATCGCCTCCTTCTACGTCGGCACCCTTTTCGGCCGCAGCAGCTCCTCCGTCGGCGTCGTCGTCCAATCCGCCTCCGCATCCGTCGCCGCAGGGGCCCTTCCTTCTTCAGGTACCACATTTAGCTTCAAATTTGCGAAAGTTTTAGAGCAGGAGAGCCAAGCTTTTATGCTCCTCGATGCAGACGGAAATGGGACGACGGCGACGATATTTCCGAACCGAGTGGCGCTGACTCTCCGGACGAAGTCCGTCTCCATCCCGCCGACCGGGGTCGACGTATGCCCGCTGGAGTACAACGAGCACATCCCCTGCCACGATCCGGCCTACATTGCGACCATCGTGGGGGATCTGGACACCGCGAAGGAGGAGCAGCTGGAAAGCCACTGCCCCCCGCCGGAGAGGCGTCTGTTCTGCCTTGTTCCACCTCCCGTGGACTACAAGACGCCCATCCGGTGGCCGACCAGCCGGGACTACGTCTGGCGCAGCAACGTCAACCACTCACACCTCGCGGAGGTGAAGAGCGGTCAGAACTGGGTGCACGAGAAGGGAGACCTGCTCTGGTGGTTTCCCGGTGGCGGGACACATTTCAAGCACGGGGCGGCCGAGTACATTGAAAGGTAAAGCTTCTTTTGTTCGTGGGTTTACCGATTACTGCAAACAGAAGCGTTACACATACTTAGATCGTTGACGCTTCTAGTTTGTCCAAATTTTCTGATATTTCCACGTAGCTTCAAGTTCCAATTCTTTTGCTATGTAATCATATGATTGTAATTTCTAATGGTATCCATCAGTTATTGAAATGATCATTTATTATGATCTGAAATATGAGTTTTTGATTCTATCCACATTGTTCTTGTTTAAGACGAACAGTAGTTCCAACACTGTCCTGGAAAGTTGTTTCATTTGTTATCATCGGTTGGATGGTGCACATCATTAATGCTAACTGTCATTTCATTTGGAATCAAGTTTTCTCTTGTGCACCTCCTTAAAATGCAAATGCTTTATATTTTAGGTTGTTGCACTATGTTGTATGATATGGGAATGGGATGTTCTGCTGCTTTGTTTATTCATGCCATAAAAGGCTAAGATTCTAGAAATAAGAGCTAAGATTTGTGTCAGTGGTTAATATTAAGCATTTTATCCAAACAACATTTTATAAACAGTAATCATGATAATATTTTCTTCTTTAAAAAAAATCATGTTAACATTTTCTTCCAAAATCGTCTCAAAAAAAACATTTTCTTCCAAAAAAAGTTTCTTCTTTAAAAAGAAAACATGGTAATATTTTCAGTGATTCCTCACATCTGATGAAAGTTTGAATATACTACCATCAATCAAGCACCAAAGACATTTAGATTTCACTATTCGGCATCTATTTATTTTTTCCAGTCTATGTAATATGCTTTGTATACTGAATTATGACTTTCAGAGTGCAAATTTTGTTCGTTCGTAATTGATGAATGCAGGCTAGGGAACATGACAACTAGTGAAACAGGTGATCTACGTACATCAGGGGTGGTTCAAGTTCTCGATGTTGGTTGTGGTGTTGCCAGCTTTTCTGCATACCTACTTCCTCTGGATATTCAAACTATGTCATTTGCTCCAAAAGATGGCCATGAAAATCAAATTCAATTTGCATTGGAGAGAGGAATTAGTGCAATGATTTCAGTATTGGCCACAAAACAATTGCCATTTCCTCACAACTCATTTGAGATGGTTCATTGTTCACGATGCCGTGTTGATTGGCATGAAAATGGTAAAATATTTTTCATGTTTCTTTTACATTGATATCATCATAGCTCTTCATAGTTTAGGCTACTGACTGAAGAGTTATAGGACAGACTGATAGAGAATGAACACCAATAATTTTGCTATTATTATTTTTGCATTATGAATGCTCATGCGCCACAAGATACCAGAGTAAATAGGCATAAGTAGAGATAAAAAGGAAAACATGATCTTTGAAGATGAAAATAGTGAAAGAGCCCTTTCAAAAAAAAATAGTGAAAGAGCTTCTTGATGCCTTGGAAACTTTGGTTTGACAAAATTGGCTAAACTTTCTCCTGTAAGAAAAAAATTGAAATATTGGTCTAGCAAATGTGAAACAAAAATTAATATACACCAATTTCAATTTGATGACTTGCCGGGCAACCTGTTCAAAAACCTTTCTTAATTTTTTTTTGTCCGAAGCCAATAGATCGGATTAGAAATATTTTTGGTAGAGTTATCTTAAACTTTTTTTTTGAAACTGAAAAGGCTGTCTACCATTTGTAGACATCCTGTTTTATTCATGTGATATTATAAATTTAATTTTTTTTTTGATGAAGTATCTAGAGTTATTTGTCCTCCACCCATATTCTATGGGATAAGGACACCAGTCCGTGGTGCCTGAGTCAGGGGCTTCCTGATAAGGTCTAATGGGAAGGTAAATAAGTAGTAGAGAGCAATCGTACAAGTAGGTAAACAAGGTGAATGATGTGATAAACAGTGTGTGCATCCATTCACAGACGTTCATCTGGAATTTGGTCCAAAATTAACATATTTATGTCTGCAAAAGGACCAAACAGAAATCCTCAATGTCTCATGATAAAAGAGATCTCTATTATCAGATGAGGGCAAACACCTGGTTGTCAAAGAGAGAAAGAAAATATGTGTATGTTCACATTCATTCATATGACTACATATACTTAAAAATAAAGAATACATATAGAAAGAAAAACAAATTCATCCTTCATTGGTCAAATTGGCTTGGTGTATATCATGAAATCTTTCTGTTGTGCTAAGAACCAATGTCAAAAGAACAAGTGCAAAAGAAGTAAAGGTTGTGAAGGAAGCAGTCAATGAGATGTAGAATTAGGAAGAAGAATGATAGAATTTCTTGTATTGACTTTACGATGGCATCATTGCCGTCCGAAATGTTGAGGTAAACTATTTGAAGGCATATTATAGTGGATGCTCTGTTAATCAGGGTTAGTAAAATCCTCCTCCCTTTTTAAACATGGGGTACCAGGATCATTTATTGTCATATTAAGTTGATGAACTAGTTTTCTTTTTAGGGAAGTTGATGAACTAGTTCATATTTCATGTATTTCATGGAACAGTTCATATTTCAGATATAGTTTCATGGGATAGCATTTCATTGTAGTTGCTTTTAGAACTTTATGGTCATTTATTAGGTTGTCAGATAATGCCCACTTCATGAATTATAGTAGTTCTAGGAATCAACTGTGCTTCTCGTGAAGAAGGAGAAAATTTCTGTTAGTTTTCAGTGCTATGAGGATAGTATCGGACACTATGCTGATTCTGTATAGGGAACAAGGTTTTTCTAGAGAGGAATAAAGAAACTATTTTATGAGCTATTTTTGCTTGGTCATTGCACCACACTGTACTACTTTGTATTTCTCTTTATATTATGTTAATAATTTGGATGATTATTGATCTTCTGTAGTAAACCATTTCCATCTAAAAACGGGAAAAAAAAATCAGTGGTTGATGAACTTTATTATCTCTTTGCGAATCAAATTACAAATGCAATAATCTTCACCTAGTCGTAAAGCTTTCCATGCAGCTGCTAGTTCTCATATCACCATGATCATAGCTATACTTTAGTTGTTTCTTTCAGAAGTTAAAATATCTCTTTGAAGCACCTGAAACACTTTTATTTGCTAAGTTAACATCATTAGTACTTTTGCTAATTCAGCTTCGTTTTCTGCTTTAGATGGTATACTGCTTAAAGAGGTCGATCGGCTTTTGCGGCCAAATGGTTATTTTGTCTACTCCGCACCTCCTGCTTATAAGAAAGATAAAGATTATCCAATGATTTGGGAGAAGCTGACACATTTAACATCAGCAATGTGCTGGAAACTCATTGCTAAACAAGTCCAAACGGCTATTTGGGTCAAACCAGAGGATGATACATGCAGACTGCAGAATGTTGAGAAGAATCTATTAGATACTTGTGAAGTACTAGATGATAGTGTTCCTTCTTATAGAAGTCCATTAAGAAACTGTTTGAGATTACGTACTGAGCAATCAGACACTCCGAAACTGCCTCCAAGACCTGAGCGCCTTTCCATATATTCACAAAGTCTTGAGAAGATAGGTCAGCTGGTTTTGCATCTTTTTTTAACATAGCGCTGAGAATTAGAACTCAAATAGTTTGGCTCCTTGGTTTGGTGTTTTAATATTGGGCATAACAGAACATCCAATTCGTAACAATAATATTTACAGATATCTTTATAGATATACATTTCATCATTTCTTAATTATTTATGGCATAATGAGTTTCTGATCTTACAGCTTCCAGTCTAAATATTGATTGTTAATTTGTAAGTTTGTCATGTTGTAACTGGTAAGATAATTCAATTTTTTTTTGAAAGAAGATAATTTAATTTTTCATTAAGCTTACATTGGTGTTGGTAGATAGTTCTTCTCAACCTTCTAAAAGAAAGATATTTTTTCTCTAAAATGTTTCATATTGTCTCAGTAATTCTTATATTTATGTTAGTTTTGGCACTGTTTTAAAATTCAAAGCTTGCTAACTGGTTAATGTAATATGATTTTTGTAGGAGTGACTCCAGAAGCATTTGATATGAATGTCAGATTTTGGCAAGAGCAAGTGCGTGAATATTGGAAGTTGATAAATGCCAATGAGATGGGGATTCGAAATGTCATGGACATGAATGCTTATTATGGTGGTTTCTCAGTGGGATTGAGTACCTTGCCTCTATGGATTATGAATATAGTTCCATCAACAATGACTAATACATTGTCAGCTATATATGACCGTGGACTGATTGGCGCTTTTCATGACTGGTGAGTTCTCATTTATGTGCTGATGTGGTAAGTCAGTTATGCTATTGAAATTTGTACTGACGTTCAACTGATGCGCTTAGGTGTGACCCCTTCTCAACGTACCCACGTACATATGACTTGCTTCATGCTTATCATTTGTTCTCCCATTATAAAGGGCGTGGGCAAGGTTGCACTATGGAAGATATCATGTTAGAGATGGACCGCATTATTCGTCCTCAGGTTTTGTATTTTTCAACTTTTGATTATTTATAAGTATATCTTTTTATGTGGTTCTTTTCAAGGAAAAGTGGGAACGAAATCAGACTAAGACGGAACAGTCTCGAGTAAATTATGTCGACTTGAGCATAGGGTCTTTGTTTCCTTGCTGTTAGTTGTATGCCAGTTAATTCAGAATGTCTTTGTTTCCTTGCTGTTAGAAGCACCAGCAGAAGATCTTTTTTTTCATATGATATTCACAGAGTTCAAGTACAAATAGAAATCCATACTGGCTCACTCTCTTTCAAAAAGAAAAGCTACACACTCGATGCTTTCTAGGGATACAAGAATAATGCAGCTAAATATTTTCATAAAATTTAGATGCTGTCCTTTGTTATTCCACTTGGGAACTAGGATTGTTATTTCTTCTGTTATGTTTGAGGGGATTAGAAGAGCATTATGCTATGTTCCAAGCAAACATATTTGCCAAAGTACAAAACCTATGATGTGTAAGGAACAAATAGCCTTATAATTATTGAACATTTTCATTTTCATAAGGTAGTTATTTCTTTGATATTGAACAAGTATGTAGATGTGTAGTCAATCTTTTCATGTAGATTTATTTTTAGATAGGTGTCAAGAATTCATATTTACATGAAAAAAATCTATGTAGATTAATTTAACTATGTTAACATTTTAAGAATGAAATTGTACTATTGTCTTCTGAACCTCGGAGACCAAATAGCTTTGTGATTATCTCAAAGGCATAATCGCATATGGCATTCTTCATGACATCTCTGGAATGACAATATTTCCACAACTAGGAGATGAGTTGGTTGTAAGATTTAGTCAATCAGAAATGAGCTTATACATTTTTTATTGCATTTCTCAAAACCATTTGACTTCATTTACAAATCAACAAGTTAACTTCAACTGCCCTATCCTTATTGCTTTAAAATATTTACATAACAGAGGAAGCCGAATTTTGCTTTATCTATATGGCCTTAATGAAAACACACGTATTGTGCTTCAAGTACTTCTTGGTTGTTGGGCTCAATTTATTTTCTATTTTCTTTTAGTAAAAGAAAACATTGTCATTAATAAATATATCTTTTTACCTTTTTACATTTGGGGAAACCCTCCTCCAAATGGGTGCGAGTGAAAGCTCCAAATGGATGTCATGCCTATGTCCCAAAATTTTCCCTTCCAAACTACATGGCCCATTCTGTAATGCATAGAACCCTCAAGGTTAGGTTTAGCTCTAGATAGGGATCCATAGGTCCCTTCACCTTACTCCAAATAACAATACATGATTCCACCCCTAGTCTTATCCTCCCATGATGCACATAGAGATAATCCGAGTTCTATATAACCTGTAATCTGCAACTACAAGCCAAAATAGTACTCCGTTAGCATTGAAACTACCTTCTTTCATAATCATTAAACATAGTACGCTACATGGAATAAGTATATTTCTGAGCATGTCTCATATAAAAGATCATAAACACGTGAATCATCATCCATAAGATAATAGAATGATCATGCAAAGAGACTACCCTACAGATGTGCATAGCACCTATATAATCAGGCATAAATGGAGCCATTGGCATCCTTTTGAATAATTTGTATGTGAATTTTGGGATTTCACACATCCACTGCGTTGATTGTAAGTTATCCAGCAACAAAATAAATTCGTCAAGAAATCAACTGTGCTATTAGCCTCACAAAAGACATGGTAGAAAGTTAATGCTCTGATGGTAGCACATGGGTCCAGAAATCTCTGTGATCAAGAGCCATGTGTTCATTGGTGCTGCTCAAAAGTCTTTTAAAATATCAACAATGCTATAGAACACTTGCAGTCGAAGAGGCCCAATCTTATTTGACTTAGAAACAAAAACAATACCATATTTCCTTTCTGATTTTGGTAGTTTTCTGCTAATTTGATTAGTTTTAATATATCAAATTTTAAGTTGTGTTCTGTTGAGCATGACTCTGTAACTGGAAATCTGGATCAGTGATGTGGCTTTTTAAGATTCTCGATGAAATGAAAAAAAAAATAGCACAGGAGTTGCTAATTTTTGTTCGGAGAATAAGTATGCTAAAATATTTTTCCAGGACAAATGTGTGCATACTTGTGATAGTCACTTGTAGGAACTCTTGCTTAACCTAATGAAAGAGGGTCTTATCATCCTTGTATATATACATTTGATTGTTTCTGTTTGAATATTTTCACTTTCATCTTTTCCAACGCCGTCTCACTTTGAACAAGAAATGTGGGCATAGAAAAGCTCGATCACCTTGTGTGTAACTGGTAAGAGCATTACGAATTATAGATTGCACGGTGAGCGACTGAGAGTTACCTAGTGGTTTGTTCAAGAGACTGGCCCCCAGGGATTCATAACTTTTATGCATACATAATTTACTATTTCCCTTCAAGCAGGCTTTTCTACATCCTTACTATCACAATAACATCCAGATCTCTAGGCTTTTGAAGTGATTTAGCATTCTAGACCCTGTAAATTTATCACATTGCATATAAGATTCAAAATTCATCGTGCCATTTTTAGGTTGAAGTGCTAGTGCTCTATTCTATTCTTCTACTGCATCAGTTTCCTTTCCATCTGCTGATGTACTATATATGAGAAATGGTTCGTATAAATCTACCTAATGGATACAGGGATTTATCATCATCCGGGATGAGGAGTCTATAGTGGCAGCAATTAGAAGTTTTGCCCCTAAGTTCCTGTGGGACTTCACATCACATATGCTGGAAAATGAGGAAAAGAAATTGGAGCCAGTGCTTGTCTGCAGGAAGAAGTTTTGGTCCATTGTTTGAGGTATATTGCGAATCCTTGCGAACTTTTCTCTCTTCTTTGCTCATCCACTCAGCTTGTTCCATTTTGATTTGGCTCAGATATCATATACTACTGTGGAAGAGGGAACTTTTTTTTTTTGTTCCCATTGTCTGTTAAGTCGACCATGTAGTAGTACGCACGTAGCACAATGTGTAAGTAACATACTTCAAATTTCCTGTTCAGCGTGCATTAATTTTATTCAAGTGATTTGTTTGATAATGTTAGGGTAAATGTTACATCGCGAACTGGTAGTGTTTCATGCTGTGGAAATTGCAAATGTTTATTTTGTGCCCTTAGCAAAATATAAAATCGTAACTTTAACACAAGATACGGTCACCTTTTTTTTCTTCAAAAGTAAACACAAATTGTTATTCATCATAGTTGTCATATAAGATTGCAAATCATAAGTTTGTGAAACAAATAATTTCCCTCTAGGAGCATTAGAAACATAAATATAAAATATGGCCTTTATCCTTGAAACTAAGGTAACATGGTTACTTCAAACTTTTATATGGAATGTATCAGTTTTTTTACCAATTAATAATTCGTCGGAGTGGTCTAAAATTTTCCGGTGCCATGAAATAATTCCTTTCGCTGCATACATTATTTTCATCAAATTTCATTCCAACAGGGCATAACGAAAATTGGCTCAAAATATTCGTATGCAGTCGATGACGGACATGTTTTTTTTTATTAATTTCTAAATATTCATAATTCATTTTTTTATCAGCATAATTATGTTCAACAATTGCTGAGATACCAACATATTTTTTTTATTCATTTATCTTTATATGCTATATGATTTCTTTTTTGCATCAAGATCAACACGGCCTCAAAATAGAATGCCGTAATGATACGTTGTATATGACATGACAATTAGTATTCAAATACCCCTTTGAAACTTATTTTTCTTTTCTATTTCTTTTCTTTGTGGATTCACTGTGCTCTAAACTAAGCAATAGGGGATGGGCGTTGGGTCAACGTTGACGATAAGATTAGATTGAGAGAGAGAGAGAGAGAGAGAGAGAGAGATTTACCAAAAGAAAAGAGGCAACTATAAGCAAATATATGTTTGATAAGACCATACGATGAGCTCCGATTGCTGCCTTGTCGGCCTTGAGACCTCCCAAACAAAGACACACCTACCTCACTTCACCACCATCACCACGACCATCTTTTCTATATTATTAAATTTGGTAAATTATGCCCTTTAGTATTTATCAGTTTTGTGGCTTCTAGTCACTAACTTCATTTCTTATTTTTACATTTTTTATCCTTTAATTTTTCAATTTTTTTCGTTAGTAATATTCTTAATTGACTCTAGTCAAGTTTCTGTTTCTTTTGCTAATGGAACAATATTCTTTCTTCTCTCCATCACTCATTTTATCCTATGTGGCATGCTCATTTGTCTGAAAAATTAATTTAATATTTAAGAAAATAAAAAAGCAAAATATATGGGCATCTCCCTCATTGTGGGCATCCAACGAGGAGAACGACTTCTTATTTGAGAAGGGAACATGAGAGGTGACAGAGAAGAGATCTAATCCCCTCTTTTTTCCTACAGTGTGGAAGAATAATTTTGTTAATAAAAAAATTTTACATTCAAAATAACTCGAACTTTTTTCTTAAAAAAATGAGTTTAAATGAACTTTAAATTAATTATACAGTCCAACCTAAAATTTGGAAACTTAGAAAGAATATATATATATATATATATTTATATATATATATATATATATATATATATTAATATGAGCTACCACCATCCAAGCAAGTACCATCTTGTGGCTTTGTTAATGGGGCTGTTGACCTCTCCCTGATCCCATTCTCCCACTCCTTTTTCTTTGCCCCTGCCAAAGTGTTTTTTGTTTCCCACATCATCGTTTTTCATGTGTGCATCACAATTCTTCCTCTCTTTTTTTTTTGTTCATCTTCAATTAAAAGTCACCATGGAGAAATTGGCTTGACATTCTCAGGGCAAGCAATGATGATGAATTCTGATGGGCAGAAGATGGGATTGTGGTCCTTTTTTTTGTCTCTATGATGTGTTCTGTGTGAATGTGGTCCTTCATTTTATTTGGTCTTCTCTGGAAGTCTGTTTTATAACTGCAATATCATCCATTTTGTATTGCTGTTTCCACATATTAATTTGTTCTTCTTCTGCAAAGAAAATGGAAGGTGCTGTACTTGGCTTCCTTCATATGGTCCCTCCCTTTCTCCCTCCCATTTTTTATACCCAAAATGTTAACTTCAACCCCAAAAGAGAAAAAGAAAGTGTTAGCTCACACATTCCGCTCGTGCATTCATCTGCAATTACAGGAATAAATTAATGAAGGAAAGCCAANATATTTATATATATATATATATATATATATATATTAATATGAGCTACCACCATCCAAGCAAGTACCATCTTGTGGCTTTGTTAATGGGGCTGTTGACCTCTCCCTGATCCCATTCTCCCACTCCTTTTTCTTTGCCCCTGCCAAAGTGTTTTTTGTTTCCCACATCATCGTTTTTCATGTGTGCATCACAATTCTTCCTCTCTTTTTTTTTTGTTCATCTTCAATTAAAAGTCACCATGGAGAAATTGGCTTGACATTCTCAGGGCAAGCAATGATGATGAATTCTGATGGGCAGAAGATGGGATTGTGGTCCTTTTTTTTGTCTCTATGATGTGTTCTGTGTGAATGTGGTCCTTCATTTTATTTGGTCTTCTCTGGAAGTCTGTTTTATAACTGCAATATCATCCATTTTGTATTGCTGTTTCCACATATTAATTTGTTCTTCTTCTGCAAAGAAAATGGAAGGTGCTGTACTTGGCTTCCTTCATATGGTCCCTCCCTTTCTCCCTCCCATTTTTTATACCCAAAATGTTAACTTCAACCCCAAAAGAGAAAAAGAAAGTGTTAGCTCACACATTCCGCTCGTGCATTCATCTGCAATTACAGGAATAAATTAATGAAGGAAAGCCAAGCATAAAAAAATAATGTAAAAGGAAGAAAAATAAGACAAGTATTGCTAGAAACAGAGTTTTCTATTCTCTGAGAATAACTATTCTTATTAGAATGGTCATGGTTTATGGGCCAAAGTTTTTTTGTTTGTTTTCCCATATAGGGTTATATGAAAAATGCACCTTGAGCAAAATATAAGCATATGTTATTTTCGTAGATGTGCTTGTTCTTGTCACTGTCACACATTTTAAACTCATTTATCATGTTATTATCAATTCTATGAATAAAGTGGTAGATGCATGCCTTTTACATGTCTATTCATGTTATTTTCGACACTTTTTTTCGATATGGCTATTAATATTTGATTATTAATAATAATTAACATTTGATTAATATAAAGATAATTTGATTAAATAATTATTATCTGGCAGATAGTATTTTAATTATTTTAAAATAAATAGACAATTCCATCTATTTGGTAAAATATTTTTTTTATAAAAAATAAATATTCACACTATAACTAATTTTTTATATCAACTCTACTATTATCTTTTAGTGAAATAAAATAGAGTAACCTTATCCCATCCTTTATTCTTTTACCAAACAATCCTTAATTAACAGTGATGATTCTAAAATTTAATCCTACACATTTCATAAAGATATTAACTTAATGCCATTAGGAAGGATTTTGTTAGGAGAATATAACTAGGAATAATGTATTATTAAAAGTGAGACCCACGTGAGTTATGAGTATGTCTTCATAGCATGCCAAAAGTTTTGAAATGAACGTTACTTATTCTATAATAATTATATTATACCAAAAAAAGTATAATGTTACTCCCCGGCGGGGATGATCGATTATTCGAATGAATTCATATTAAATATCTGAAATAAATTTGAAATAATAAATCTGATCAATGTAAAATTTTTAATTTAGTGTTTTATATTTCTTCTGTAATAACTATTCATGTATTCCTTTTATATATCTGATTCCATCTCTTTTCTTCGCGGATAAGAGAGAATGTGCGAGAGAATTCAAGTTAGAAAATAAACTGCAAACATGTAATCTCAAGTTTGAAAGAAAACAATGAAAAAATAACTTATGGGTAGTGTTGTAATATCTGCCCAGAAAACAGAAAAGAAAATGATAAAAAGAAAAAGAAAAGAAAGCGGGATCAGCCACTTGTCAACACCTCATTTGACCTCTCATTCTACTCACACTCACTCTCTCATACTATATAAGCTCATCGACCAGAATTTTTCTCTCTTTCATCTCTCATTTCTCTCCCAACAAGCTTTGTAAACTCAGCCCAAGTGTGGATCCGAGATTGAGCTCAGGTTTTCTTCAATTGCATCTTGAAATCAAGAAGAAAGAGAGGAAGGATTGGAGCTATATCAAAGAAGAAGGGCTGTTGGAGCTTGAGGAAGGAGGAAGAGATCAAAGGGGAAAAGTGAGATTATGGCAAATCAAAGGTATGTAAATGGATCCTTGCATTGGTCATTTGACCAATGCAAAACTATATAATTGTTATGCTGCAACTAGAGTAGGTTGTATGTTGTAATTGATAAATAAATTGTTATATAATCATGCTGAAATTATCTCTAATGTGTTTAAGAACTATGAGTATGCTTCATGGTCAAATTAGGGCTCATATGCTAGTATTGATCAATTGATACCATTCTGAGAATGTTTGAGTGAGCATGATATTGTATTGAACCTGTATTGATTGTTGAATTGACGGAAATTCGATAACTTAGCAAAAATCTTAGGTTCACATTTTTATTTTCGAGATCTGACGCAAGTCGGTCGACCGACCTTAATGTCGGGTTCGACCGACTATCGGGTCTAGGCGAAATAGGGTCGACCGATCGTAGGTCGGTCGATCCTTAACGACTCCAGAATCGAAAGTCGGTCGAGGTTGTGCTCGACCGACCCTCAAGTCGGACGACCCCATGAAGGGAGTCGGTCGACCGACATGGGGAAGGGGGTCGACCGACCCTGACCCAGAATCATTGTTATCGTATCGAATCTAAAATGTTGAGTCTATTGATTGATAACCTAGTTCACGTCTTGCATGCTCAGTCGTAATAGGTTAAATTGTTAATGATTGATGTATTGATTGATTGAAATTGCCACATTGGAACTCGTATTGGGCGTTTGTCGGGATTGAGAGGGTTGAACCCCTCCATATTGTATTGACCCAGACGTGGGATTTGTGGATTGATTCGCTCAGAGTCCACGAGAGCTAGTGCGTCCCAGGATTTAGCTAACCCACATTGGCCGACCAAGGTTACCCCAATCCTCCAATAATCGAATTGGCTCACATAAATTGATTGAATTAAATATAGGATTGTCCATTTGATGACTGATCGAATAAATGGTTCAAGGAACTATATTGATATTGTATTGATGGATCACAGATCCATATTGTTAATATTGAACATTAGGAAGCCTAATGTTATTGAGTGTTCATGTTAGATATTGTTATTGATATGAAATGGTTAAAGTCTCAATATATAACGACTTAATCATTATTGTTCTATGATATATTGATATCATGCTTACATTGATCGTATTGCTCATTGTTATCGTTATTGTATCGTATTATCATTGTTTTACATACTGGGCGAAAGTTCACGGGTTCTGCCCCTGCATTGGATCTTGCAGGCCGTCAGACATAGGTATGGAGGTGTTGCTCTTGGCGTGAAGATTGCACATGGCACATGCTAACTATCGATTCTACTATGTTGTATGGTCAATTAGTAGGTCTTTTGCTTATTTTTAGCATGTATCGAGTCGGTTGTATGAGCTATAAACTCAAGACTATATATAAGTCATGGACTTAGATGTTGGAAGTTATAATTATGTGTTCTTATGACTATTGTATCGAGTTCATTGATCGTTTCCGTTGCTGCTAGATTGCTGTAATTTATCGTCTTCCGCTGTCATAGTTTATCATTTTCTCGTACCGCCTCAGAAGACTCCTCGACGTGTGTTGGATATCGATTCGTACACGTGTGGGGTGCGCTCGCGGAACGTTACAAGTGTAAATATAAATTAGGATAAAAAATGGTTTAAATGTAAAAGATAAAATAGGGGATGGCGGTCTACCTCATGTTCTAACCTCCTCGTTTGTGATTATGATATAAGAAAACTAAGAAAAAGGAAAATTTAGGAGGCCTGCAGTTAATGTTGGCGACATTTATACAAAAGTCATGAGCATGATAAATGTTTGGAGTTAATTCTTAGAGGCCCATCGTGTCAAATTTGGCTGGCTTGCCGGGTTAGCATTAAAGTTTTAACTACTATGTCTCGCTTTTTTTCCTATCCCCATAGACTGCGTACCGTTATAACTTATAACATATAAAAAATGATGGTATCTGTCGAGATTAATAACATTTGAGAATCAAAGTTAACAGCGAACATGATTTCGCATGATTTCACAGTGTAGCACACTTTAATATAGTATGTGTACGTATGAAAAAAGTAAAAACATGATTCACTTATACATAAGTGCGCTATATTTTTTTCTCATATGTATGTAAGGCCAATGCATAAAAACGAGACGAACCAATTTATAAAAAAATATTTTAATATCTTTTTATTTAATATATTAATAATATTTATAATTTCAAAATTGGGAGGAGTCAAAGTCTTCAAACGAGACATATATATGAGATATAAGTTGATTCATATGTAAGTCATAGAAATGAACCAAAATTACTCATAATTTTGTTTAAAGAAATCGAATTCATAATATAAGCGACACAGATTCAATTTTTAATCAAAATCATAAGTAATTACACATATAAGTCAAAAATTATTTTGCTTAACAAAATATTCTTTCGATGTACATGGTTTAATAGTATATCTCGAAAGATTTAAAATTCGGGACTAATTGGGACCCCGTTAATAATCATAGAACATTTTCGCATTTATTTCTTGATATCTCGACATTATTTAGAATGACATCCACCAGCTCAAAATAATAGTGATTAGGCTGCCACCTATCAATTTATATATATATAAATTAATTAATGCTTTAATGAAACTTGTAGCTTTCTCTCCTACCTTTATGTAGGTACGTAGGAGGGGAAGGGCCCATGCATTAATTGATATTATAAAAATATGATCACCGTAATATCAGCTGACGTCTCCTTTAAAATTAAACAATGTTATCAAGACCCCCCAAAAAGCCAAAGGTGTATTAATATAATAAGATGGTTATTATTATAATCAAGCATCATTAGATTAAAAGATAGGTTTGGTGCATTTATATAGTATATATTTTGCATATAGGAGGCCATTTCTTGTGGGACATCTCTACCTTGCAGTTGCAATTGATCAATAGTCCCATTTGTCCCCTCCGTCTATGTCAAATTTGGAGGACGTGGATCCCCACTGAAAACCCTAAAGCCCTTGAGATCTGCTCCTTTTGCCAAAAAATAAAATGACAAATATATAGTGACATGGATTGGAATATTTAAGCAGTCATTTCCCCCTTTTACATATGTACAAGCTATATATCTATGTGAATAGTTTGATTTTTTTTTTTAAAAAAATTGGCTAAGTTAATGATTGCTTAACTGTTGGAGAGGAGCAGTAGTACTACCAAACCTTGCTAAATACTTTTTTTATACATTGGACAGTCTAATGTTTTTTACTATGCTGTGTTGCTGTTGGAGAGGCTTGCAAAGTTTTAAGTTCTGTGATTAAATAAGGCCATCTACAGGGGCAGTGAATCCCTGTTGGAGGAAGCTTGTGAAACAGCTCCCTGGTGTTTCAATAGTGGAGACAGATAACTAATTTATTGTTTCACATGTATGATTTATCCATTGCTAAATATCATGTAATTAGATGTTAACTAATTGAGGTTAAAAGCATGATTAAGAAATGCAAACCAATTACGAATGGGGTAAGCTTAAAAGGGTGAGATCAGAATTAATTAGTAATGTGCATTTAATTAATCTTGCAACTTTTTTGTGTCAATAAAGGCTATAGAACTTTAAGGTGATCTGATCTGTGGTGATATGCTAGTAGCATAAATTCCTCAACAGTGAGGGGCCAACTAGTTATACCACTTTCACTACTTTTCCTCAAAAAGTTGCCATGGGAAATTAAAGAAGAAGAAGAAGAAGAAGAAGAAGAAGAAGAAGAGAAGCAGAAGAATTCTGGAATCTTGGAGGGTTGCAACTTCATAGCATGTGCAAGACTAAAGATATTTTAACCATGAACAAAAAACCTTGGTGATTAATTAATTGAAGGCTACTTGCAAAAGTTGCAACATGAATGTTTTAGTAATTGAATACTGTCACTTTTCAACATGACTTGCATGCAAACCAAACATAAAATTAGTTGATTATAGATACTAATGGTGATGTGTAATTTTAGTTTTAAAGCACCTTAAGTAATATAAAATTATGAATTCATTTGATCACTGCCATAATTCTCGAGAAACGTAATTATGAAGCTAAGATTTTGTCATCAAGTAATATTTGCTATATTGTTAATTCAAATTGAATCTAACTGATACTTCTTTTCTAATAATAGATACATTTGTGTAGTCGATTAATGCAAATAGCCCTCACAAACGGAACATTATTGGGCACAATATTCTCTAGAGTACATGTTTATCTTATTGCTACTATGAGAAGATCACATATCTTCGATGCCATTATTGGCGCGGATTCAGTGGATCTTGCATTATGTCATCAAGAACCTTGGAAGCCAGATAATGACACCCACAATCCAATGAGTTTGATCATGTGATTTGAATCATCGAATAAAATGGCTAAAATCCAAATTTAAGGAGAAGAAAAAAGTAATTGTATGGACCATACTAATAAATGAATACACAATCCAAAAGTTAATTATTGGTATATACATATCATATTAAATTCGTGATTATATCGGTATATATTAATTAGTTTTAAAATATATACACGCACATTCCAAATGCTCGTGTATGCACTTTTCATGCATGATATGCAGCAACAATATAACAAGTCAAAAAGAAAATTAGGTTATGTAACTATAATAGAAATTTGAATAAGCTATGACAAGAAATATCTTAATTAACATTCCACAAACTTGAATTTTTTGTCGAATTTTCATGTGTTTAATTTGCCGAAAAACTTGAGAATTCACATATAACTAGAAATTAGAAACTTTAGAATATTGGATATGACAAGTTAGCTAAAGTTGGGTCCGAGTCAGAAATTAACTGTTAGCTACTTGAAGAGGTTCTTAGACTAGTAGCACTAGCTAAATATATAACCAAAAGCTCCTGGATATATCTAGGTAGCTAGTAATAGGTCTAAGCCGTAATCCATTGGCTTGCAAAGAGTATCTATTTGTTTTCTCACCAAGGTTCACATAAAAATAGTTGAGACCATCACCTTAGAACAAAATTAATGACCCTAGTGTTAGCCCTGTGCATAATCGAATTTCAGATCAGGTCGTTCTTATTCCAATTCTGATCTAATTTTAGATTTTCAATCAGACATAGGATGTCCCAATTGAATCGAGACTCAAATTGGAATGACCCGATTGTCCCGTTTCAACTATAATAAAATAATAAGTAGTGATAAGTATCTTTATTAAAATAAAACAATAATTTATTAAGTTATATATATATATATATATATATATATATATATATAA
>LTAE01011182.1:0-12859 GCA_001647135.1 Pontederia paniculata
GACTTCAAGTCTACAACATATACGTCATAATTTCATATAGAAAATCTATTTCGAATCCATCAAGAGAAAATCCTTTCTAGGGCATGAACATTCATCTATTCCTCATGGAGGCTTTAAAACCAGAATCTATAGCATGTAATCATCATATCAAATCCATCATAATACGATAAAATCCTAGCATGCATCGATCTATCATGAAAAACCTAATCTAAGGGGATCCGTCATGTTACATACCTTTTCCCTGTTGAATCTTCCTTTTCTTTTCTCTTAGATTTAGTTCCTTCTTCATTCTTCGCGTGATGTCTCTCTTCCACCGCCTCCTGTGTGCTTAGAAGAAGAGAAGAGAAGAGATGAGGGAGGCGGCTAGGGTTTTTGAGAGAAGACTGCTAAACGAATTGGCAGATTTTCTTAATGGGCTTATTTATAGGTGGCTCAATTTCCAACTTATTTATTATCTATTTTATAAATTGTTGGGTGTTACAGTAAAGCTTGTAACTCATATATGTAACAAGTCCACATTGTATAATCCCGGTGTATTACTTGAATTAATATATAAAAAAAAGTTGATGGTCATTGACAGCCTGATAATGGATGATTTTATAAGGTCGGATGATTTTTTTCACCTATTTATAAATTTTGAGTAATTTTTTAAGCATAAAAAATTATCTTAAATTATTCAAAAAAAAAGTTTACCTAGGCGGTTCCGATGTTTCAGATGAGGGCCCTACTATGAGACACTAATAACAAAAAAAATATTTGTCATAATTATAAAGTTATAATTAAACTATAGAAACCAACTTTTCAATTTAACTACGTAAAAAAGAACATATCATCACAATCCTAAATTCACATTCAACTACACAAAAATATTTGTACTCAATGCAACTACAATAAAATATTATAATTAAAATGACTAACTTTCATATTTTTTTTAATTTGGTCTGGGTAGGCCCCTTCGGTTTTTTTAGTTAGAGGTCCTTTTATTTCTTCAAATGTACTATCCTAAATTTAATAAGGGTTTCAAATATCACTTTTTCAAATGGAATAGGTTTTTGATCTTCTATGTTTTGACCTACGTCCCTGGTTATAGCTGTCAACGCAATTTTATTTTGGGTTATTTTCATTTTTTCCCTTGAATTATCGCAAAATTTCATATTTTACTCTAAATTATAAAAATTGACCAGTAGGTTTAATTTTTATTTTCAATCAAACAATTCATCTAAGAGTTTGCCATTGAATTTATTGAAATTATTTTAATTTATTAAATTATTATTTTATTCCTATAACTAAAAAAATATTCTCTCATCTCTCTTTCTCACTCTGTCACTCTTTCCTCTCTCTTTCACTAGCTATGTAACACTAAAATATTTTATGAAATAAAAATAAATAATAAAAGAATAAAAGAAAAAATATATTAAGATAAGATGAGATATGATAAGGATTAGATAAAGAATAAGTAGAAGTCAAATTATTATCTTAATCTTTTAATATTTTTATTCCTACCCAAATTAGTTTTAAATGACTTCTAATCATAAGTGAAATATGAGATATTAAGTTGAGTTGGACTAGAATCACTCCTACAAAACTCCTCCTATAAATACAGGGTTAGAGGAGAGGGGATATCATTATTTCCCTCTCAATTCAAGCCATCATCTCTCTCTCTCCCTCTCTTACACACACACACACACACACACACACCTGGAGTATTAGAAGAGGAGGACATCGATGCATGGAAATCAAGAAGGGTTAATTAATAGCAATCAAGGTATGTAATTGGGAGGATCAACTCTACGGATTATCATATGTATATGACGAAGTATTATCATTTATTGTTAATGGAACCGCCCAACAGAGTCCGAATGCGGACCATGTCCGATAGGAAATGGATCACATTCGTAGATAAAAATGATCGTGTCATCTAAAGCATCGGCCATGTTCACGGGAGTACAGTGGAGCATCGAAAACGGACCGCATCGCCCCTTGATGCAGATCGTGTTCCTCAACAACATCAGAGCAAAGCCGATAGACAGACTACATTAAAGGTTGATACGGACCGCGTCATTCAACGTTGCAAGACGTGTTCAATGCCACATAAATGATCATGTCACACCACACACGCCGTGTAATCACACCATGAAGGAAACAGATCATGTCTCATGCAGACACGAGTCGTGTTCCTTGGTGACGTTAATAACATCGCATGACTCGGGTCGTGTGTCGATTGAACACCGATCGTGTCATCTAAGGTAAGTGGGTTAAATTGAACACGGGTCGAGTTGCCTCGAATTTAGAATGTGTAATGAATAACACGGATCGTGTCCGTGTTAAATGCAGACCGTGTCCCGACTGGAGAAGTTAATCGATAGATTGATTGTACGAAAACGGGTTGTGTCCCTACTAAAAACAGGTGTGTTGTGCCCTAATGTGGATTGTGTTCCTGACTGAAAGTGTCAACTCAAGGTATTCTATTACTAGCCCTTATTGTCTTGAAGATGTTTAATTGCACATATTGATTGGACTTAGTGATTGATTAGTTGCATGCAAATGTTAACTTAGTTAGCTTATAATCAGAGTTAAAAAGTATATATTGATGATTGTGATTGAACTAGAAAATAAAGAGGAGGGCCCTACCGATTGTGGGATTTATCTTAATTACAAGGTTCTACCCTGATTGCAGGAATCTGTCCCGATTGCAGGAGTTTCTCCTGATCGCGAGGTTCTACCCCTGATTGCAAGACTCTGTCCTGATTTCAGGGCTTTGCTCTGATTGTAGGATTTATTCTGATTGTGAAATTTGTTTCGATCACATTTCAAAGATGAGGTGATTGAGTATTGATGAACGCTTATGACCTAGTTAGCCATCCTACAGCCGGATAACCTGAATTTTATATGCATTATTAAAGATAAAAGAATGAATTAATACTAAG
The DNA here is from genome assembly GCA_001647135.1 of Pontederia paniculata. Lineage (NCBI taxonomy): Eukaryota > Viridiplantae > Streptophyta > Magnoliopsida > Commelinales > Pontederiaceae > Pontederia > Pontederia paniculata. The sequence goes on from LTAE01011182.1 coordinate 2,928, forward strand.
GATAGTATTGGTCGGGCTTGAATATATTGATACCACACATCTTCATGAAATTGATGTTCTCGCCTTGGATGGATCAATATAAACAATTGAATTGGGTTTGAACTTATTGAACATAGAATAATGAGCTTTGCTTCAAATGCAATTGAGTTTTTTTGTAATTGAATTCATAGCTTTCATTGCTATAATAGGAAAGAGGTAATGAAAATTTAATGATGTAAAGTAAAGAAAAAAAGTAGTAGTATTATTTTATTGATCTTTATCATGTCTTTATATGTTTTTCTTTTATTGTATTTTCTTTACATATTGGGCTTGATCGCTCATGGGAGGGTTGTCTCCTTTGATTTTGATATTGCGGGCGATGGCTAGAACAATGATAGGTGATGGCACTTATGATGCAGGTGTTCGTGATATGAAGATTTGCAAATGATAGAAATCTAGACTTAGTCATATTAGTCTTTACTGAAATTCATTTGTTATGTCTTTCTTTATTGAACAATGTAAAAAATATTTCATTGGTTAGATTATTTTAAAATTATTGCTTTCGCAAATTATATGTTAGTCTTTAGTCTAAAGTCAAGTCAAGAAGTATTGTCATAGAATCTCCAAATCTATGTTCTATCACGTGGTTGGGCGTGGATTTGAGAGTGTTACAGGCTTCCTCCATCCTCTCTTCTCTCTCTCCTTCCCTCTCTCTCTCTCTCTCTCTCTCTCTCTCTCTCTCTCTCTCTCTCTCTCTNTTCTATCACGTGGTTGGGCGTGGATTTGAGAGTGTTACAGGCTTCCTCCATCCTCTCTTCTCTCTCTCATTCCCTCTCTCTCTCTCTCTCTCTCTCTCTCTCTCTCTCTCTCTCTCTCTCTCTCTTGAGCACGTAAGCGAATAGGTGAGCTCACACGCCTTACGAGTTTGATGAGAGGAGAGAAGAGTGAAAGAAAGAAAGAGAGAGGAGAGTGAGTGAAATATTTTTTTTTTAATTATAGGGTTATATAATAATTTAATAAATTAAAATAATTCGAATTAGTTCAATATCAGATTAGGATGAAACTGATCATATAAGAAAATTCAAATTTAATTCAAATTTAGACTAAAACAATGGCATTTTGATTTACATACGTGCAATAATTTGCTTTTATTTCTGATGTTAATTTTATTCCAAAATCTGTGATTATTTTAATAATTCAATTTGAAACTGGACCAGGATATCTTATTACTACTATTTAAATTACAAATAAAATTGTAATGCTTATATCTTACAGTCATCATGATTAATCATGTGTATAAAAAATGGCTGAATAACTACGGGATTCTCACAGCATGTCATAAATGATATTTGCTACCATCAAGATTCAACCTTCACTTTGGTTCAACATATTCCATTCTGGCATTTTCAAGATTTGCCTTGCTCATATCAATACTTGTTACTGTAACGCCCCCAAAAGACCACCCCGCCACGTGGCAGAATGCCCTCCCGGAGACGCTACACATCATACTTAATCTTGAATTTTGGGTTGACACTAAAACTGGTCAACTAAATGCGGAATACATAAAACAATTGAAAACTTTTTTCATATCATAAATTAATTACGAAAGTCTTACATAACATAATTTGTCTCAGAAATAACTATTACATCTTTTGGAAAGGAAATAAACTAGAGACAACTTGACTTAGGACCACTACTCATGTGCAAACAACATCATCATCACGTCTGTCGCCACATGCACCACCAGTCATTATGACACCTTAGATCACTGACCTGCAGGATCCAAAGCATGGGAAAAATAAAATTCACAATGAGCTATAAAGCCCAGATATGTAAGGCACAATAGAAAGATACTTTTCAAGAGTAAGCTATGACCAATGGTCAAATATCAATTGCTCCACATCATCATCATTAATTCATCATCCTTACTTTATCTTTCCTTTCTTTACATGCATCATTTTTCTAATACATGGGATAAGTACATCATCATTCATTGTTCATCCATCCTTAGCATCTAATGCAATATGCTCCATGAAAGTATTAAGTCAAGTGGTTATCTTCTTAAGTTCTTCTTATCACATTAGTTACATTGAGGTGACTTTGAGGGTTGCTTTGTTGTGACTTTGAATGACTCATGAGTCTTTAAAGGCTTCGCCAATAGGTCAGTGGGGGTGTACAACCCACGACCGAAAATGATGTTCGAGAAATCCATTTATTACAAGGCGTGGAGAAGGTCATGCAACAGAAACTAGGTAGAACTGATCCACTAGTCCCCCATCATCACTAACATTGTCGCTCCCAAAAATTCAATGCATGACTGCCTCATCATTAATTTCATATGGATGATTGACCTATTATCTTATCCACATATTAGTCCTTAGGATTACATAAGAATTCCACAGCATCTACTATTAGAATAGAAATCATTCGACAAAACACGAATTTAGAATATTGCGGTCACGACCCGTGACAACTCCCTCACGGCCCATGACTGACCTGTCATGGCTCGTGAAAGCTCCATCACGGCTGTGCCCGAATGGTCGACACGTCCTTAAATGTGGTCACGGCGTGTGACAAACATGTCACGGCCTTGACCGAATGTTCAGGTCTTTAGGTAGCATGGTCACGGCCCATGACAACCATGTCACGGTCGTGACCGAAGGGTCTTCATTTTCCTCATGCTCGTCACGGCCCGTGATGAAATCATCATGGCCATGACTGAAGGCATATTTACCAGTTCACGACTCATGATTGAGCGCTCGCGATATTGCGTCACAACCTATGTTGAAATCTTCATAACCGTGACCGAAGGGAGAACTTCTTGCACTTAACATCATGGCCTATGACCAGTTGATCACGACCGTGGCCGAAAGGGAATTTTCTACTTGCTAATGTCACGACCCGTGACATTTCCATCACGGCCTTGACCGAAGGTTGTCTTCCTCGACTGCCTCTGTCACAGCTCGTGACATGCCCGTCACGGCCGTGACCGAGGCTTTTTGGGCTAATTTCGCCCATTTTCATCTGATGTTATTTCCTGGTTTCTTTCTTACAGGTCATTCATCTTATGGGAATTGATAAATCTATGTTTGCTACAGTTTTTGGCCTTAAAATCTATATTTACATCTTACATACATAACATAGTCTATCTCTAATTAATCTACATCATATGGAGATCATGAAACATTCTTAGGGCATGAACATCTTAAATCTTTCATGAATCATAGAACTTAGTGTTAAAATCATCATATCATTATATAAGGATAATAACACCCTTCTATGGCATGAACATCTTAAATTCATCATGAATCATATAACCAAGGATTCAATGCATATCATCATCATATAAATTCTTCATAAATCAATATTCTCTAAACCAATCTAACTGTATTGGATTACTAGACAATTCTAGGGCATAACATCATGTTAATCCATTCATAACATCTGGAACAACCTAGCATGCAATAATCTATCGAGAAAAGCCTGATCTAGAGGGATCCGCCTATTTACATACCTATTAGCCCATAAGCTCGTTGTCTCATTCGTCCTAAATCCGTTCTTGCGTTCGTCCACGATGATCCTTCCCTTGGCGTCACTCTCCAGTCTTTGATTCGTCTTTATCTTCTCTTTTGGGATTATTTTCTTCTTAATGAAAGAAGACAGGGAAAAGAGAGAAGCTAGGGCCGGCTGGGGCATTTAATGGGGAGAAAATAAAAAGTGTCCAGGTCCATTGAACTATATCTGGGATTTTGGATTGTCTTATATTAGGGATTCTGAATCTAATTTTTTCAGTTATAGGGATTTTTTTTTTGGAATTGGAAATCTGGGAGATTACATAATAACCTCCTTAAATTAAATTCGGCCTCGAATTTGTACGTATAGAATGACAATCTACCCAAAAGGTTCACGACTTATCTTTTATCTCTTAATATAATCCATCACTGCTCGATCATTCTTGTATCCTTTAGTTGCACAATTAATTTTGTTTGTCTTCCTTGGGTTTAGGGTATCCATCCTATATCAATCATCCTTGTTTCCAAACGATTCATGACTAAATTCATTTATATTCTCTATGTCACTTAATAACTTCTTATTGATTGTTATACATATCAATGATAGTCATATCCCTAGGCCATAGTGATAGTTCTATACAATTCTCAATAATCAATTTGATAATTATTCCTTTCCTTGAGCTTGTATAGGGCACTCAATAAAGTCTTTGCCTTTTGTTTTTCCTTACTTTACCTCTTAATAATTTATGATGATAACAATAATTCAAATCATATAGAGCTTCAGGATTCCTCCAATGGTCACCTATGCATGCTTATTTTTTTCATATAACATTGATAAGCTCTTTTATTCTTCAAAGACAGTATTGATGATTGCAGTTTTTCCTTGTCTTATTCATCGAATTCTTGTATACAATAAATATTTCATCTCTTGGTTGTCAGGTAGTAAATAATCACCTTAGAAATATTGTTATACATTTTCTTTTCATAGCACTTATCAAAACTTCTCTTGATATAGCGAACTTGTGTCTATCACCAATTCTTATAATTCATGATTATCCATGTTCTTCATAATGCTAACTAACTTAAGCTTCTTTTATCATCATTTGGAGATATATATATTTCCTTAGTCATTTTCAAATCATCTATATCAATATATGGATATCATTTAATCCACCTAATCATAATTAGTACTTGCACATTTATATTTGGTCACATTCATCTTTACACATCCTTAGGTAGCATGAGATACCTTTTAACTTGTCTGATCAAGACACAGACTTATCTTAATCATAACCCAACTGGAGCAATTTGAATAATGAATAAATCAATCATAACATGTAGCATAATGTCAAACATCTTAATAATCATTATGATCTCGACAAAATCTCATGATCAATTAGATTCCACATTATATTTGAGGTCTTACTCACATGAGATCTTAAGACCAACAATAATATAAACTATAAGTTATTTATCAAAATTTCATAGGTCCTCAATCAACTAGCTGGTGCAATTGGGGAATAGCGTGGCATGCAATTGGGGAATAGCGTGGCAGTAGATCATCCATTCTTGACCAATCATGCACAACTACACTCATTATGAAAATTGGCCTTAAGGATCAAGAATTCTTCATACATGAGTAAGAAGTTTACTTTCACTATATCTCTTTTAGAGTAAATGTATATGATTAATATCTTAGCTCAAACATGATAATGGATCACTTATTTAATCATTACTTACTTTTCATTCTAAACTTGGATGATCTTTGATCTTGCAAATGTTAGACTTCTTGATCTAACTGTTCATCATAACTCATGTTTGGATAAGGAAATTGTATTCCGTTCATGTTCATACATTTGACTTTGGTCATGGACTATTTGATAGTCGCTTTAATCAAAGGACATACACACCCTCATTAGTACATGTGTGTCTTTTATTGTCCTTTACCTTAGACAATATTGTCTTGATTCATCTATACAATGGTTCATTATTTCTATGCAAGAAAGGGTCTCAATATGACCTGTATAGGTCTCATCAGTATGATCAATCAAATCATGTTCGATCATGTTCTTTTCATTTTTTTATTCTTATGAACCCTTCTTTGCACCACATTGACTATTTGTGGTAGCAACTTAAAATCGTCAATTGAGAAAAATATTAACATAACTATCATAATTATATTATAAGGTGTGATTATTAACATTTACTTCATTGTTGAGAATCATGATATAGATCACACTTGACTACCCTCATCTAATGTCAATCTTAACATTTTTGCAGACTGAAAATAATTATTTTTTTCTTAATCTTGTCGCATGTTGAGTCATCATAGTATATCCTTCAAATCTTAATTCCTACATCACTTATGAGAAATTCATTACCTACCCAATCATCATTAGTTTCTAAAATTTCTCTTGATCAAATCAAACATTAAGTTCCTTGAATCTATTTCAAAATTTCAATTTCTATCATTTGATCCATTCATTCATCTTTTATTTAGAATTTTCTTATTTCTTTCACATGCATAAAATTTGCAAATTCCTACTTCTTTAGTATTATACTTCTTCCAACTTTACCCACGTAAATCTTTCAAAATTTAAGTCCATCTATCTAATCTATCAAAAATTCTACATACTTCTCAATTATCATTTGTTCATAATTTTATCTACATAAGCATTCAATTTAAATAATTATAGCATTCCTTAGAAATCTCTTCTCTTAACTCTTCCTATTGAATTCTCAACATTTATAATAATCTAAACATTTTAAAATTCTATAATCATACAATTTAACTCTCAATCAATAATTTGATCTTTCACCAAGGTATCACTAGTTTCTATCAGAACTATTTAGAGGTAATCTTTCATATATATTTTAATCACTGAATCACATTAAACCCATTGTCTTGGGGCCTCTGATTGTTGTTTGTTACTTGTTGTGTGACATCACTAACTTACTTTTTCTTGATCAAATATTCCATTAAGTCATTTTAGCTTTACCACATGAAAACTCTTAGTGTGGCACAAATACAATCATTCCTCCTTATGACCTCTCGAAAATCAGTGGGACAATATCTAAATTTAAACATTAAATGTAAAGCCATAAATTCATCATCTAGTCCCTTGAGGTCCATTTCATATCTTAGAGATATTTAGTTCAAAAAGTTCTAATTTTCTCCTAAACATCACATAAGAAGTGAGAGTTCTTCTTCCTAATTTTGGATGCATGTAGCCTGATGGTTAACTACACATCTGAGAGTCATCTACTTACATACATCATAAAATAATCATGTCAATCATAATAATAGTAGTGCCTTAAAGGAACTTACTTCCGGTTGGTGTTGCGACTATTCTTGATGCTTTGCACATGAGACTCTATCTACTATGGGGACATCAAGAGAGTCCCAATTTTAGGCTCTGATACCATAACTGTAACACCCCCAGAAGACCACCCCGCCACACGACAGAATGTCCTTCCGGAGACGCTACATATCATACTTAATTTTGACTTTTGGGTTGACACTAAAACTGGTCAACTAAATGCCAAATTCATAAAATAATTGAAAACTCTTTTCATATCATAAATTAATTGCGGAAGTCTTACATAACATAATTTGTCTCAGAAATAACTATTACATCTTTTGGAAAGGAAATAAACTAGAGACAACTTGACTTAGGACCACTATTCATGTGCAAACAACATCATCATCACGAACATCTGTCGCCACATGCACCACCAGTCGTTATGACACCTTAGATCACTGACCTGCAAGATCTAAAGCAGGGGAAAAATAAAATCCACCATGAGCTATAAAACATGAGGGTCATCATAAAGCATCATACATATCTTTACTTTCTTATATTAATCATCTTTCTCATATATTGATTTCTTTCATCATCTTTAACTTATCATCTTTCTTTACATAACTTTGCTTTCATCATCATTAGCATATTATAACTTTCTTGCATCAGAGTTGAGCTATGACATCGATCAAACATAAACTACTGAATTCATACTTTCTTAACATACTTTCCTTTCATTAACATATCATTACTTTCTTGCATCATGAGTGAGCTATGACATATAGCCAAACATCAATCACTCTGAGCGTATACATAAGGAGTAAGCTATGACCAATGGTCTGTTGAATCTAGGATCCCGAGATCATTTTGATGATCACAAATTTGTAAGAGAACATAGTTTGTACTAATCATCTTTTGAATTGATATTTGAAAGATAGGATTTTTATTTTTTAACAAGTGATAGGTCGACCGAGGTTGAAGAACGGACGACCTATGCACAAAGAAGACATAAAGGAAAAATCCTAAGTGTGCAGTGTAATCCAAGGGATGTGAAGTGGTCGACCTATGTGAAGAACAAAGATCAAAGAAATAAAGTCAAGTACTGAGCGGTCGACCAAAGTTGTTGTGTGGACGACCGAAGACAAGGATGAACAAGAAAGGTCATCTGGTGAAAAATAGTGGGCGACCGAAGGTTCTATGTCAACAATACAGAGGTTGAAGAACGGGCGCTCGAAGGAGAAGTGGATGCCCTATGATGAAGTTTATCCAATGATGATATGGCTAAGGAAGGAACGTTCATCCGAAGATGAAGAGTGGACGACCGTAGATCTGAAGATGAAGACATTGGTCGTCCAAGGGTTTCAGAGTGAAGACAATAGACGATCGAAAGATTGTCAATGTTGGAAGAGGGCGTCCGTAGGCTCATGAGTTGAAGCAACGGATGACCAAAGTAATGCTAGAAGGAAGATCGATCGACCGAAGGTGTAGAGCGAACGACCGATAGATTTCAGACAAAGACAAAGATCGTCTAAGAGTCTAAGAGTAAAGACAAGAGGTCGACCGAAAGAGTGTATGGTCTGAGGCTAAAGGATGTATGCGCGTCCGAAGGATAAGCGGACGACCGATGAGGAGACTAAGGTTGTCCGAGAGCTGAAGAGACAAAGCAGCGGTCGACCAGTCTATCTGACAGAAGAAGGAAAGGACGTCCAAGTTATTTGAGAGTTGTTAGAGGACGTTCGAAGAATGTCAGAAGAATGAAAGGACGTCCGAGAATCTCAGTGGAAAGATGAGCAGACAACCAAAGTACAGAGTAAAGGAACAGTGGACGTCCGAGGATCTCAATGAAGAATGAGCGGACGCCTGAAGTAATCAGAGAAGAATAAAAAAGACATCCTATGGATTCAGGGACAATCAACAGACGACCAAAGAAGAGTTGAAGAAAAGAGTACAAGTCAAGTCGGGCGACCAAAGGTGAAGATCGGACGATCAAAGTAGCTTTATAGAGGACTTCAACTGAACGGCGGACATCGAAGGATTGGTGTGTAATCAGCGGACGACCAGATAAGAGTTGAAGTAAAGAGTACAAGTCAAGTCGGGCGACCAAAAGTGAAGATTGGATGACCGAAGTAGCTTGACAGAGGACTTTAACTTAATGAAGGACGTATGAAGGATTGGTGTGCAATCAGCGGACAACCAGAGAAGAGTTGAAGTAAATAGTACAAGTCAAGTCGAGCGATCGAAGGTGAAGATTGGATGACCGAAGTAGCTTGACAGAGGACTTCAATTGAACGGCGAATGTCCAAAGGATTGGTGTGCAATCAACAGAGGACCAGAGAAGAGTTGAAGTAAATAGTACAAGTTAATTCGGGCGACCAAAGATGAAGAGAGGACGACCGAAGTAGCTTGACAAATGACTTCAACTAAAGAAGAGGGCGTCTGAGAGATTGGTGTGTAATCAGCGGACGACCAGAGTACAGTTGGAGAAATGAGCACAAGTCAAGATCGAGCGACCAAAGGATTGGCGGATGACCGAAGGAGCTTGATTAAGGAACAAAGGCTTAAGACTCTGAACTGCGGACGTCCGAAGGCAAACGGTGGACGCCCGAAGCACCGGACAACAGTTCAAATGAAAACTTCACCAGAGCAGCGGTCGACCGAAGCAGAGGAAACAAACGACTGAGGGGTAGGTGAGTGCAGAGTATATATTGTAATCCCCAGGAGTCTTGGGAAGTAACTTTGGCAAAATAGAAATCTGAAAGCTTGAGTGAAAAACCTTAATTCCTCCTTCTGAGCATTCAAGTGACCAATCCAGAATAGAAGAAAGTGTGTGTTCAAGAGTGAACTTGTAAGAGATTATCTCCTTGTCCTTGAGAGAAAGAAAGGTGAAGAAGAAGCTATAAGGGAGCCTTCGCCCTTTGAAGAAGGAGTTTAGTGATCTCCGGAGGTCTCGAGATCGAGAAGATCGGAGCGGGGACGTAGGCCAAGAGTTCGGTCGAACCTCGTCAACAAACCGTTGTTTGTTTGCTTGTTCTCTTCTTCTTCTTTACATTTACATCTATATGCTTCTGCTAAGATAACTACTTTAGAAATTGTCAAAAAATTTAATACACCAATTCACCCCCCCCCCCTCTCGGTGCCA
>LTAE01011183.1:0-15646 GCA_001647135.1 Pontederia paniculata
GCCGCCACCGCCCCTGTGAAGATCGCGCTGCCTGCACGAGAGATCGGAGAAGATCGCGTCTCTCTAGTCGCGCTTCCACGTCGCCGTCCCCGGCAGTCGTGTCCACGTCGCCGCCGGTACCGAAGCGCTTCGTGTCGTTTAAATAAAGCGAGGGATTCGTATCGTTTCATCCGCCGCCGGTACCGCCGCTCCGTGTCTGATACGCTACGTATAAAAAATAATAGTAGACGCGGAGCAGCAACAACACACCCACAAAAAAAAAGATTGGATTTTTCTCCGCCTTTATATTTGGTTTCTTTTGGGGGGCTCTTTTCTATTGGCTTTTGGAGACCACGGTCTCTAGGGTTCTTCCTTCCTCTCTCCAGCGATTCCGTCGCAGATTCGGTGTTCCGGCCGGCGTTCGAGGCGGGACAAAGGAGGGTCGTCGGCGGTGGTTGTGTTCTGCTCGCTTGATTGCAGCTAGGTCCCCAGGTGCGCCCTTGGCTTTCCCAATTTTATGCTTTGATCGCAGTTCCTGTGGTTATTTAAGGTTTTGTTTCCTTCTGGGGACGGATTTGAGCGCTTCTTCTCTTGAAATTTTTTGCATCTGGATGCGATCTGAGCTCGTAGATGTTTGTTCCTGATAGGATGGAGATTATGTAACCATTCCTCTTCAACAGCTTTAAACCCATGCCAGTGAGAAATAATTGGACTTTGAATTCTTCGGTTGGAATGTGAAACAGGGGCTTGGGTATAGGGAGTGCTCCTTTCTTATTCGGGTACGATCAAAGATGCCGCCTTTCTCGGAGATTTTGGTTCCTATTGGTAGGATAAGGTCTGTTAGTGGTCAGTTGAGTTAGATCAAAGTTTCTACTTTTAAAAGTTTTGTTTTGTCATTAGTTGTTACGACAAGGAAATGCAAAATCTTTTGTTAGTTGACGGTAGGTTTAGGATGATCTGGAATTGGGACTTTGCTCATTATAACCACTCTTTTTAAGTCGATCCACCAACTAATGTTTAGTTCGATTTGCATTATTATTATTATTGAATAAGATCAGCTCCTTATCCTGCCTATTACATTGTACGAGTCTCAGAAGTTCCGGAAGTGGATTAGCTTCTAGTTTGTGATTTTTTAGTTGAGTTTTCTTTTTCTTCTCTAAGAGTCTTCATCATAGGAGTCCAAAGCCATGAGCAACAAAGATGTAAATGAGATTATATGACAATATTATGGTTTCACTAAGATCTTCGACAATTTAAATTGAAAGAAGTTGCAAACTGTTACTGCTCATATCATTCTATTAACACTTGAAACAAGGTGGACATCTTTAGAAACTCTGCTCTGTAGGTGACGTTTTGATCTGGAGCTTAGAAGACTTTTCTCTTATAGGAATTGAACTTCATAAGTCTCTAGATCCGTAATTCTTGTTAGCAGAGAAGTTACAATCCACCGGTTATGTTAAGATTTTATCTGATGTAATTGTGCTACTTATATAACAAGATTTGTATGTAACCATATTTTCTTGAGATATCTGTTTTCGTTTTTTTTTGTTAACTTTCATGCTACAGTGAAGTCTCTTGATCATTGAAACTAAAACAAGACATTCAGATATGAATAACATGTCATAACTATTCCTACTTGTGTTTGGGGATTTCTGTGAATACACCTCAAAAGGGGCCACAGTTACACACTTTTTTTTATAATGTCATCATGACAACATTGATTAATGTTCACTATTCCATGATCCTTTCTTTGAATTACTTATATATTAGAGCAACACCAAATTATGCAGGATTCTGTGTTATGTTTAAACTTCGCCATGTGGACAGTCGAATGATGCTACATGTAGAATATCAACTATTAACACTTCTGTGCATCAGTATTCTGTACACGTGCCCTTAAATTCTACTGGGAAAACAATGATGCAGAGCACATCTGACTGTCCCCAAAATACTCCTTCACCAAAAGGATTGCTGCATCTATCATTTCGTCGTATGAGCAACAAGACTTCACAAGCAGCAACTGGACAAGAGTCATCTCCGAATGTTTTTCCCGAAAAGAAAGGGAAGGTAAAATCATCAAAGAAATCTGGTGCTACCGTTGCCATTGGAGATCCTGAAAAGGAAAAGACACATGAGCACAGGATAGACATAGGGGATGAAAATACTGATCTGCTGGGATATGATGTTTTCTTTGGAAGACTTGCTCTATATAAGAAAGCTAAGAGTATCGAAAAGCATGAGGAGAAAGTCTCAGAAACTGAAAGTGTCGATGCAAAACTTACAAGCAAGGCCTTGATCTGGGGTTCTCACGTGCTACACCTTGGGGATGTTATTTCTGTGAGTCCTTGGTTAATATTTTTGTATCTCAATATGCTGAATGTAGTATCTGCAAAGTAGTCATTTACGGAAGATTCACGGTTTGTTTACCCTTTCTATTTTCTAAAATCTGACAGGTGTCATATTATTCTGGTTACCGCCATTTTACAGTTCATGCATGTCCAATTCGAAGGAAGTCTTGCTTTTTGAAGTCACAAAGAGTTCAAAAGGACTTTTGTTTCCTAGCTTCTAGTTCAGAGGAAGCCATTCAGTGGGTTCGTGGTTTTGCAGATCAACAATGCTATATTAATTGCTTACCTCATCCAATGATTTCTGGTAAGAAGCAGGCCTCTGATTTGGTGGCAAGTGAATCTCTGTATGATCTACCATATATCAAATGTAAAAGTCCACCAAGTGTACTTGTGATATTGAATCCGCGTTCTGGACATGGTCGATCAAGTAAAGTATTTCATGGGAAAGTGGAGCCAATATTTAAGGTGAGGCAGGATTTTATTACTTTGCTATTTCTTGGCATACAAACTATTAACCTTTGCCCTCTTTCCTTCAAAAAACAAAAAAAACAAGACACCTATGCCCTTAAACAAAATCATTAACATATGCTATTGTTTTTGTGAGCTTATATGTATTCCTTGGTCTTTTGATCTTCTGTTCATCATTAGTTTAACAGTAGTCAGGGCATGAAAAAGAATCTAGGATCTATTGCAATTTCACCATTGTATGAAGCATAAACCTATAGCTTACGCTGGAAACAAAATTTTCTTAATTGCATTATAAACAATAATATTACTCCCGAATTTGACATTCAGTATTCTTGATTGACAAAGGCAGTTGGCATTTAGTAAAATATTAGTGTGTTCAGGACATAAAAGAACTACAGTGCCCCTCAAAAAAAAAAAGAAAAAAAGAACTACAGTGCCAAGTAATCGAAGTCTCGCACCAGAAGCATAGAGACTCACGACTTTTCTGTAATTTGGACTCAAATCTGAAAAATGGATTTCATGAGCCTTCAATATTAATTGTCATAGACTGCTGTATGATATTTGTTCTGCTTAAGATTTCTTGTTGACATACTGTTCGTATGTCTGCAATGAGCCAGTTAAACAAGCTTTTGGAATCACAGAAGCTGCTCAACACTCCTGTCCACTACTTTCTTTCTTGTGATCATCAAGAAAAAAAGCTGGAAATTATAGTGATCAGGTTCGACAAGTTTGTGCTTGGTCTGCTATTTAATTGAAGAGACTTGTGTCCATCTTATCCTCATCATTCCCAGCATAATTAGTAGGATTTTTTCTTCCCCATTTACTGCATTTTTTGCAGATTGCTTCTATTACAAATATTATTTGGCGTAGTTTCTGTTACATTTGATTCAAGTCAATGGAATTGGAGGTTGTCTCATATCTGACTGATTCTAACTAGCTTTGCAAACAGTTTCTTTTGAGGCAACCTTTTGCAAACACTTGACCATGTGATACACCTGTAGCTGATTAATATTTGCAGCTATATCTGCTAAACTCAAATCTTGGAGAACAAGTTGATCATTGGCAAACAACTCATGTTTGAGACTAACATGAGTGAGACAAGATTACAGAAATATGCTCATTGAGTTGCATGATAGATTATTATGTATATTAATTCTTGTTATTGCATAAGTACTACAATTTCCTCTTTCTTGGTATGTGATTTTGAAGAAATGTCTTGTTCTCAAATTGTTTTAACATATAGAAAGCATCCGAAAATGCAAATACACACATTTAAATGCATGTTTTCACGTTGTCTCACGATCTCTTTGGCATTCATTGATATAGAAATTGTGGACAGCTTGCAGGTTTTAAAATGGAGGTAGTTAAAACAACATCAGCAGGCCATGCAAAGAAGCTTGCTTCTGCTGTTGACTTTAGCACGTGCCCCGATGGTACACTGCAATTCTTCTGTCTACTCTTTTTTGAACAGTTTCTGCTTTAATTTTCAGCGCTGAACCCTTCTTTTTCATATGTCATTTCCAGGTATCATATGTGTTGGTGGAGATGGTATTGTGAATGAGGTCAGTAATTCACAATTTTCAATTATGTTTCTTTGTGAAAGTAGAAGCTTGGATTTTAATCTGGCTCAATCTAGTTTCCAATAAAGAATAAACATTATTGAAGTATTTTCCTTAAGATTGAATTGCAGAATAATATGTGTAGAAATTATGTATTCTTTCAGATATTTTTCTATTTTATTTTCCTCTAAAATAACACTTTTAATCGTGTTAGATTTTGTGTAATGATGAACTAAAGTTATTTCAATCTTACACATACATATATATATACCCTAAGAAGTCCCATATATATTCATTTTGCTTTTTTAATGTTTGAAAACTCATTTCGCTCTTTTTGTGATCCTTGATGAGAGAGTGGGATGAGCATTTGTGATTTTGGTCTATATTTGGTATTTCTGGCTTATTAGGATTCTGCTTAATCTCTTTCATAAATAAACAAAACTTCATGACTGTCCACCTAGGCTGTCACTCTTATATTTTTTCATAAGAAGAAAACAAAGATAACATTTCTCATTTTCAAAATATTCACACACTTATGCATCTAAGCATCAGAAGCAAGTGATATTCTTTTGCATGTTTTCACTCATAATTCTTTAGTCATCTTCCATGTTCTGGTGTGAATTTATTTTGTTCTATCTCCGGACTCAGTTAGAAAGATATTTTGCTCAAGGACACACTTAAGTCACTTTAGTATGACTCATTGGATATATAAACTCGAGGATGGACGCCTGTAATTCTGAATGCCATGAGATATCATTTTACACAGTGCATCATATATCTGGAAGTCACCAATCTGGGCCATAAAAATCCACACCAATTTGAGGTTTGATATAATAGCAAACTATTATTTTGACATGATGATGTAGGGCAGCCAGACTTTTGGGTTTTCTTCCCTTGAATCATTGGTCTTTAGTTATGGCCTTCTGTCCTTTAGTTTAGTTATGAACCCTTTTGGGTTATTTGTTGTATTAGATTCTCTTATTTTTTAAGAGAATTTCGATTTTCTTGTTATTTGGAACACAAGGTGTTTTGAACTCTTATATATCCATGTACGGGCTGTAATAAGAACTCAGACAACGAATGAATATTTGCTTTTATTTTATCTCTTTGTAAGGGGATAATTTAATTAGGGTGTGATTTCGTAAGCACATTAATAATTCATGATGTTTTATTTAAATAACTCAGATGTAGCTACTTTTGAGGAATCGAGTTTTTAAAGGGCTTTTCTGGGAAATTGTGTTCATGATCGTAAGTCACCATTTTGACTTATTAGGGTGATGTTCGTTCTGCAATTATCAATTATTTCTCAAAACAATATCTGTCAGTTATATGTTTTTATATTATCTTCAATTATTTATTCCATGTGTCCTTGGTGCACCGAATGATTATTCTTTTCTTGAGGAGATGCCATGAATAATGGCGTTTGACATCTAGTATGATTTATCTTTCCTTTTGAGAGTAATAATATAGTACCTATCATTCATTGAGAGGTGAACTCTATATGATGCTACAGGTGCTCAATGGTCTTTTAAGTAGAGATGATCAGAAGGAAGCAATTTCGATTCCTATTGGCATAATTCCTGCTGGCTCTGATAATTCCCTTGTTTGGACTATCTTAGGAGTAAGGGATCCTATATCTGCTGCATTAGCTATTGTGAAGGTAATTAGCGACTACTTTATTATGTATTATAATTTTGATACATAATGCAATAACTTCATAACGGGTTGGAACCTTCACGGGATGACTATCTTTTGACTAGACTGTTGTTTAGCTTTAGATTTTCTTCTCAAAATAAAAAAAAAACTGATGAAAATAATCTGATTTTCTTTGTATCAGATAAATAGTATAAATAGTAACAACATGCTGACAAATAAGGAAATGAATGATTCCTAGTGTTTTGTACTTGAAAGAGTCACTATGAAAAGAGATTGTTGGGATGATCCACATTTTTTTGAGGGGATGATGTATATTCAGTTATAGAATAAGAAATGGTGATTCCGAATTGATCTGGACAAAGCAAAAATATGTCTATTTTGTGTTAATAAGGATCAAGGTCTGTCAAAAGCTAGTTTTAAAACTTAAAACTTACAATTTATGATTCTAAGGTCTGAAAACAGTTTGACTTGCTGTAAATATGTAAATATAGGTAAAAATGAATCCAAGTGCGTCTTAACTCATTAAAACCTATCCCAAAATGTTCACTCGGACACGTGAAATAGAAAACTAGGCGACTCTGTGACACAAGTGCTGTAGTGGCTTTTTGTTTAATGGTGACGTTAGAGTACAAGTGGCTATGCAGTTTTTGCTATTTCTTATAGCTTCTAATTTTTTTTCTCTTATATTGCTTCTCTTTTTACCATTACTTTTTATAATCTTACTATATTTTAGTTAATAAAAGTATGATAGTAAAAAAAACATTAGAATAATATAGCCTTATTGCAAGTGGTATATTTTTATATTAGTTTGTCAAGTATTTTTTTTACTAATTCATTCTTTGTAACATACTGCGTAATAGACGTAAATAATATGACGCACAAATATTTCTCCTTTCTCTCAAAAAAAATCTGACATTTAGTATGGTATGAATCTAATATTATTGAACTTCATATGTCTTCTTTTAAAAAAATAATATATTTGATGTGAATTTTAGAAGATGATTAAATTGAGATTCTATCTAAAATCTACGTATTTAAGTATATGAGCTTACCGCCTAAATCGAGTTTACATACAAACTTGTACTTGACAACCTTGATTAGGATTGCTCAGGACACGAATCGTTTCTTTTATTTTCTTTTCCTTTTTTTAGAGTGACACCATTTGATATTAGATTAATGTCTTACTTGCTTGTGTTAGTGCTGTAAGTTAGGAAATTCATATCTGCATGATTTACTAATTTAAGTACTTACAGATGTCTCTTTATCCCTTTTCTTTCGGATGCAGGGGGGGCTTACTGCGACAGATGTCTTTGCTGTTGAATGGATTCATGATGGAGCCATTCATTATGGGACAACTGTTTCATACTTTGGTTTTTTGAGTGATGGTAATCTTCTGCTCTTGTTATGAGACTATGCATGAAAGATCCTTTAATGATGTCAACATATTTTATCTTCTTTGCAATCGGCATGACTTTCTTTCACTATAGTTCCTTAGTCCAGCTTATAGTACAATTTATAGTGGGAGTTCTCAGTATAAGCTGTAGCATGGAGTTTTCAGCCATTCTATCTCAATCCAGCAACTGATGCAGATGGACTGCAAATAAGCCTATTTGGGCTTTGTGTGCAAGAGTGCATCAGTTGTTGAATTCTAATCCAGCGACCAGTAGACTGGGAATACATGTTGCAGTGGGAATTCTCAGTAATGAGATTGTAGTTTTAAATTTTTGTCACAAATGTAGAAATGAATTTTCTACCTTTTGATCTTTTGTTCCTCTCTGTTTGCAGTCCTGGAACTCTCAGAAAAATACCAAAAGCGGTTTGGTCCACTGAGATACTTTGTGGCTGGCTTTCTCAAATTTGTTTGCTTGCCAAAATACAGCTATGACTTGGAATATCTTCCAATGTCCAAGGAGGCAGGTCAGAGAAAGGATTTAGAAGACCAAAATAAAATTGATATGTCAGCCCTATATACAGACATAATGCGGAGATCTAAAAAAGAAGGCCTTCAAAGAGCTTCAAGTTTATCCAGTATTGATTCAATTATGACACCAAGTAGAATGTCTGTTGGCGGTGACATGGACACTACAGGTAGCACAGTTGCCAGTTGTGAACCATCCGATTATGTTCGTGGGCTTGATCCCAAGATTAAGAGGTTATCTTTAGGCAGAAACAATGTAGTGACTGAACCAGATGAAGTCCTTCACCCACAACCTCATCTTTCTGCTAATTTAAATTGGCCAAGGACCAGATCAAAGTCTAGAACAGACAAGACTTGGTCTGGCCTAACTGTTACTAATGATTCCAAGACTTCATGGGGGTCCACATCATTGTATGATAAAGAAGACATCTCTTCTACTGTATCAGATCCTGGACCTGTGTGGGACTCTGAACCGAAATGGGATGCTGAGCCGAGATGGGGCTTGGAGGCTACCTGGGAAGCTGAGCATCCTATTGAATTATCCGGGCCTCCAGATGACATACAACTCGAGTCAAAGAAAGAACTCGTTCCAAGCCTAGAGGACAAATGGGTTGTTAAAAAGGGCCACTTTGTTGGTATCTTGGTGTGCAACCATTCGTGCAGAACTGTCCAAAGTTTAAGTTCACAAGTTGTTGCACCAAAAGCTCAACATGATGATAACAGCTTGGATTTACTAGTGGTCAATGGAAGTGGAAGAATGAGATTGCTAAGATTCTTTATCCTCTTGCAGTTTGGGCGGCATCTATCTCTGCCATATGTTGATTATGTTAAGGTACATGAGCATATTCTGTTTTTGTATTCCATATTACGACTCCTTTTTGTGACTTATTATTTGGTATCTTCTATCCATGACAAAAGATGGATGTTTTTCTCATATCGCTTTGGGAGATTTCATTAATCTATGGCCTCGCATAAAAGATGTCATTTTCTGCAATGTCGAATTTACTGTACCTCCATTGAACTGCATGAAACATGACTCTAGGTTGAGATAAGCTTTCTAATTCACTCTTTTTCAATGCTGGGTATTAATTGACATTGCAGGTAAAGTCTGTGAAACTTAAACCCGGAGCAAACACACACAATGGGTGCGGCATTGATGGAGAGCTTCTTCGTGTCAAAGGGCATGTTTTATGTTCATTGCTTCCTGATCAATGCAGACTGATTGCTCGTCCCGCCACAAATCGTGTATAGAAGCCAGAACATGTGAATTCTGCTATGCTATTGTGGGTAGTGTGCTCCGCATTCTCTTCTAACAATATGATGGATGTTGTTGTGAGAATATGCAGAGCATTTGCACCTCAAAATTATTGACAAGACCAGCATTTGATCATGATGTCTCTGTATATTTTGAGTTACTTTTCCAGTGCCTGCGCGTGATCTTTTTTTTTTTGCGACCCGTACACTTCTTTCTTTCTTTATGTCCATTCTGATACTGTTATATGGCGTTTACCTTGTAATATAAGAGGATCGCTATCCTGCTTCCAGGTTTGTGTTATACAGACATGAACATTTCAGATACCTTTCAGGTGCTGTACACACTAAACAACTTTATCATAATAAAATAGTTCACTTTTGTATCTCTTGAAGGAATTCCTGAAAATTTAATATTTGTTATTTAACATGGAAATTTGATACTGGGATTTGTTCACATAATAGCATCAATATGCAATATCAAAGATCATCTAATAAGGACGGGGTCATAGGTGGCGTAGTAAATGTTGAAATGGCTGCCACAATAAATTATGATTAATTTATTATTTAAAAATGGTCACAATACGAGGTCTTTTAAATAAAATATCTGATATATCTTACTAAATTCAAATAAGCTTCATTTAATATGCTTTGGCCTATGTCATTAGTCAATAAGAAAACATGTATATATATATATATATATATATATATATGTATATGTATACGTAGGAATAAGAAAAAAAAATAGAAAGTGTCTGACACGTACAAAAGTATTTTGTATAAAAAATATTATTATTTTTTGGTANTATATATATATATATATATATATATATGTATATGTATACGTAGGAATAAGAAAAAAAAATAGAAAGTGTCTGACACGTACAAAAGTATTTTGTATAAAAAATATTATTATTTTTTGGTATGCTACACATGTTATAGTAAAAATGTGTTACATGTTTCTTACGATATACAAATATTAGCATGCGCTCACAATTAGATGCATCCAGTATATGCACTTTTATGTATATTATATTTGCGGGATAACACTCAATTAATGTGATTCAGATATTGAGGTGACAAAGTACTTTACACATATGTCGAGAACTTTGTATTGTAGGACTATTTTCATTTAATTGTTCTAAATTAGAAATTAATTTTAATTTATCCTTAAAATTAAAGAAATTATCGTTAGCCTTCTCAGGCTATCAAACTTTTTCAATTTACTCTCCAGTTTATTTTCTTTTCTTTATCTCATTATACTTTTACCTTTTATTGAAAATTGGAAAAGAGAAAACAAAAAACTACACCAAATAAGAAACTAATTCTCTTCTTTTATGGCGCATTTTTTTTTCTTTTTGAGTGATAATAAGTGGTGAAGAAAAAATTAGATAAATAAAATAAAAAGACAAACTTAACAGATATGATGGTCTAATAAAGTGAAATATTCGTTATTTAAAAAATAAGCAGATTGATTAATTAGGAATTATGGAAGTCTCATGTATGGAGCGGAGATACTTAAATTTAATCAATCTATTTTTAGGATATAATTCATATTTTGATTTTTCATTTACCACCCTGCACATATATCCTCTGTTATAATAATGGGACTTCAGGGTATCTTAGAAAAAGAGAGAAAAAGATCTGCCATTTTTTTTGTTAAACTGCTGTCGTTCCATGAAATGTCGAAAAAACAATATAACTTTTTTCATGTTTTTTAGATGCTTTCTAGTTGATGTCCTCATACAGACTGATCAGCATTACCTTCAATGAGATATGAACAAATGCATCATGCAATCTGAACTTGGTTACTATAAATTGCGAGTGTATGCTACTCGTTGATAATGCCTTGAATCTTAACCTAGTGATAAATCATATATGTCCCCCAATGCATCACAGCCGCTTGAATAATTACTCCGGTGAAACCGCACGCACCTATACGGAGGTCTCGCTGCTCGATCAACGAGCCTGAGGAGGGATCTAGAGGAAATCTAAGAGATTCTCCTGCGAGAGCTCGGAGGCGAAGCCCCCGAAACCTAGACAACTCTAAGGTTTTTTTTTTCTATTTTGTATTAAAAGTCCCTATATAAACTCCTTAGGGTGTGTTTGAATCACTCCATTATTTAAGGATTCCAAGGAATTCTTGTGAAAATTTTGGATTTCTTTGTTTGGTTGTCATATTTAGGAATGTACTTAGTAATATAACATTCCCGTCGGAATGAGATTCCTATGATCTATAGGAATCTCATTCCTTCCAATACTTGTATCAATCTAACATTACTGAGTTAATATTTATGTCTAAAGCAAATATATTTTTTCTTTAACTCCACCAAACAGATTAAATCAAACGTCATAATCCTACTTTCCAAGAAATATGATTAACATGAAATAGATTTCTAGAAATTCAAACATTCATATCAATATTACAAAGTATGAACCAAACACACCCTTAGGGTTTGAGTTATTTTGAATCTTATAATCATCTGTTATTTTCCTATCAAAGAAATTACTCAACCGCCGCTCGAGGACGTAACCCAATTAAGGGTGAACCTCGTAAATCTCATGTCTTCTTCTGTGTGCAAACTTATCTCTCTCATCTCATATCCGCAACACTACTTCTGATCCTCGAGTGAAGAATCAACAGCTCAACACGACAATGCATCAAATGTGCAATAGGAAAGAGTTGTCAGATTTGCCAAAGCAATAACTTTTGGATACTGAACAAGAACAAATAACATGCAGTAACAGATGCAGCTTTGCACCATTGGTGTGTTATCCTAGAAACAGAAAACTAGAACATTTATACATTAAACTACTGTAAACAAGATAAGACTGCACAGTTCTTATTTTTCAAAAGCCAAACTTTTTCTAGAAGCAGCCATGAGATACAAACTTGAGTTTGCAGTTTTAGTGGTTCATATCCCCTCTGCTCCCTTTGCTCTTAATTTTAGATTTCACTCTTGATTTTGCAATGAGTGTCTGCACGGTGTTTAAGAAGTTGCCGACTGCCATTAGTATCAGCAGGATTCCGCAGACTACCACCTGCAAAAGAATGAAAGATATTGCTAGTCCTCGCATACAAATGAAATGATCGACTATCGAAATGACTTAACGAGGAAAGGTTAAAGAATATCCAAGTTAATGTCGTTCATGCCTGCCATTCTGCAACAACACCGGTCAAGGCAAAGCGAAGCAGCAACACCCCGACGTAAGCTTCAAATCCCTGGAATCAAGCATCGAGTGCTAGAATGTCAATCAGGCATAGGCATTCCATTTGCTTATCCAATTTCTTTACAGGCGAGGCTTAAGGATGCAGTGAAGTTCATGTTATTTGCGAGGGCAACATTTAATTCAGCAATGATGTTCTTAAGAGAATATCAGAAAAATTGTATGGAGACCCAAGCTTTTAACATTATAAATTATAACTTCCCAATTTGAACAGATCATAGTGAGGATGACTCACCTGTAACGTGAAAAGGATAGGATATAACAACCATAATTGACCCTCAACACCAGCTGCTTCTCCCCATACAACATCCATTCTCTTAGCCTGTAGTAGAACAAAGTAAATTTAAAGAGTTGGAAAGAAAAAGCGAAATGATCATAAAATGCGCCTCAAAGATGCATTAAACTTCCAGAAATGAAATGCATGTGCAACAATGTCACAGTGGTCTACGCAGAGGACAGAAAGTATTGCGGTAGGAAATGCATGGCGAAAATTTACCTTCCCCAAGGCAATACGCGTGTAAAGTCTTTGTCGTTGATATCTATTTTGTAAAAGCATCGCAACGCCTTGCATGATAGCCCATGCCAAAAACAGTTGAACCCCTCTCTGGCCAGACCATTTGCAGATTAGATTAGACATGAGATTGATGCAATAGTCCCATGTTTAGGGAAGAAAAAGCATGTACCTGCTTGTAGTCGCAATCAGGTTGTCCCTTTATCTCCCATGTTAGACTAACAAGGGCCATCAGCATCGCACAGTAATGGTGGTATATCCACCTATAGGAAAATGGATAACATGCCATGAATAATTACTACTATTTCAAGAAAACACTGATAGAACAGATAAATATCACTATAAACAGGTACTACTGAATCATATATGGCTAATTGATGGTATCACCAATCTCACCAATGCCGGCTGACATCAGGAACCTAGGAGGAAGATTAAGAGCTGGCAAATGAGCATAGTTCAATAATACTTAGTAGCTTTGAAACTTAGATGAAGTTATTCTCAGTCACTATATTACACATAGACTAAGTACTTGATTTACAATAAGAAAGATAACAAATATGGACACTCCAAATTTCATAGAATCTGGGGATACAACATTTTTAGGAAAAGACCAGTAAAATAAGTTTGCTCACTAGCCTACACTGTTTAAACATACAACAGACTACTTTATAATTCCAAATCCTCAAGCATGGCAATTATCAAGCACACTTATACAATCTTCCTAAAAATGTTTACACAAATCACTCGAGAAAAAGTATTCTTACATAATTAATTTCTCGTAGCAATCAATGAAAGGTGAAGGCGAATGTTTTCTCTTCAAGCAAAAAGTAATACGAATTTTCAAGTCTATTTCCTATTTACTATGGTCATGAGCTTCCCTTGTAATAGAAAAATAGTAGTATGAATTCATTTCGGTCATTAGTAATGAGCTAACAAAATATTTTGTCCAAATCCACGAGAAAGAAACTTCAGCATAGCCATGTTTTATGAAACTGACTCAATTCTCTGCAGAAATGCTGATATCATGACAGCACATTTTTGTGTAAGACATAAGCATGAGAAGTAAAGAGGAATCAAGAATCGGTTCAAGAAAGGAATAACAAGAACAGCCAACTTTCCATTACCATGGCCGAATTCCACTTCCATTTACCCTTAGTATATTCTCACGCAAAGCCAAACTAGTATAGAGAAAAAGTAGCCAAGCCTGAAAAGTTTGAAATGTGAAATATTAGGCATAAGCTGATATAATGGCAGCAGACGTGAATGCAAAATATAAAAAGATATACTTGATACAGTTGAACTGGCCATGTTGGAAAACATCCATTCCAAATCCTGGACCGTAGAAGAAGTAAAGTGGATGGAAACACAAGGAACAAGATGGCTGTTCTGTCCTGCTCACAACGAATTTGGGAAGTTTAATAAGCAGTCAGATAGCCCCTGGTTCTTATAGAAGATTACTCTCCCACAGATATTAATACTGTGTAAAAATACGAGGGAGCACAATTACATACAGAGAAAATATCAAAAATAGTTTAGTAATCATCACACAATGTGCATCTTTGTGCATTACACTGAGAATAGATCTAAAGCATAACTAGGCTTTTTCATGTGCTCTCTCATAACTATAAAAGATAACTTCTGGTCGCAAAAGGTTCATTTCCGGTTCGTTCTTAGTTCTTACAATTTGTTTACTTGGTGATAATTTTCTTATTTTCTCAACTTACAAATTGATGGATGGAATGTCTAGCATTCATAGCAAAAACAAGTCAAGAATCTGGATGCTTAAGACAATTTCAACAATCAAGAGCCTCACTTTGTATTTGTTATATTCTTCCTTCACCTTCAGCTGAACCTCTTTCTTGTTCTCGCGAACATTAACAGGACCCAAAAACATCCTCAAAAACCTACCTGATGTAGCTCAAATCAACACCATAAAAAAAGGTTAGTGGCAATTAATATCATATGCTCAAAATTGAACAAGAGAATCAATCGGAATACGGATAATTGAAAGCACCCTGAGTTTTGCTGGGAAGAAGCAATGCGACATCGCCTTCACTGAGTAAGTACCTAGCTCTGTACAACTCATCTTCCACCTGTTAAAAGAACATTACATTATAATCTCTTTTTCTTGTAGGTGAAATTTCTCGGCGCCAAGATGATACTAATGATATACGCGAAAACTAATGAAGGACTGAACAAATTAATCAATATCGAACAAAATCCAAGAAACTAGGATTACATTTAATTATCGATATAAAATTATTTTTTTTGAGAAGGAAAAAGGATGATTAACCATTTGTTAATCATCCCGGTCTACTCATGTTATTAACTAAATTGAAAGAGTAAGGAAAAAGTACATAAGGTTTGCGAAAATTAGTGTAAAATCCTCGACGCCAACTTAGTTGAACCCCATTCCTTTTTGAGGAATTTGTAATGATCAATAGCATCTGATTCCTTTGAAAGCTAAGTATCGATATAAAATTATGATCACTTAAACAAGCTAAGTATCATTGGAGCTGCTACCAAGTGCAGCAAGATCAGATTTTTAAAAGTGGAATCGGCAAAGCCTCGCAGATGAATCAAGGTCGAATTTAGATCGAGCAGGCAGAATTAACTAAAACTGGAAAGGTCGCTGGGAGCGGCAGCAGGGTACAATTCGATCACCTTCTCGGTGGAGCTCGGATCGAGGGCTCCGGAATCGAGTGCGGAGCGCAGTTTCCGGAGGTCG